>OFHS01000064.1:54281-69878 GCA_900245855.1 Calvadosia cruxmelitensis | reverse complement strand
ATAATAATAATAATGAACTTTATTTTCATAATCTCGCATTTAGCTACAAAGCCGAATGGCAAGGCAGTTACCACGGATGGTACGTTTTACAAAATAACGAGACAATCTGTAGATGCCTTTGTTATGTCTGATCTGATGTTTGCTCGGTCAAATGGGGACTTGATTGGTTGCATCACAATTTAAGGCGTAGCCTCTTTGAATAACGATGCTCAGTCTATCTTTGATGTTAGCTACATCAAAGCAATGGGTTTGCTCCTAGATACAAGAACCTTGTTGATTAAAACTATACAATAATTCATCTGCTGAAATGAGAACATTATGGAGTCAAGTTTGCGATCATGAAGTTAAGTTTGGAGTCAAGTTTGTTTAGTTATCTGCTCTGTGAAAAAGCTTTTAGTTTCTTAGCTTACCAGATTACAGAGTACAGTGAAACCTGTCTTAACGGCCACCTCTGGGACCTGGGAAAAAACAGGTTGATTTCTTTAGAAACTGTACTTTGGTATTATGAAGAGTGGCCTTTATGCACAGGTGGCTTCTCTGTAGAAGTGGCAGCTAATACAGGTTTGATTGTAATTGATGATGATAATGATGATTTTCCGTATGTGGACTGGTCTAAACGAAGGTGACATCAGCAATGTTTGATGGTGAGGGCATTGTCAATTGATTCATGTGGGAGAAGAGACAGAATGACTTGCTCAAGGTATTTCCCTTGCTGTGTCAGCAGAGGAAACTCAACCTACGTTCGTGGTTCATTCCGTGAAAATATGAAGCAGACACTATGTAGCCTGGTAACGACTGACCACGTGTTCACAACTGTCGTCTGTGTAACCATGTGATATTGTCCGAACGTTTTAAAATGTTTATTTTCTCACGAGTTAAACAATAATACAATAAGTAAAAGTTGATGGTAGATCTCTGAATCTTTTAAACGACCATGATGGTGTGGCAGTCTCATCAAGCATTTACGGCAGCACTCAGACTGCCAATCAGCACCCCTGTCAGTCGGCATAAATGTCTTGTATTTCGTAATTGCATTCTCTTGCAATCTGTACTCTCGAGCCCTCGGACAGGCTGGCTACCCTCCGTCGTATATGCCACAAATACTGAATCTTAAAACCACCATGATATCGTCTTCGTCAACTCCTAACATTGATTTCTTTCAAATTTTTGATTAAATACAAGAACACAGAGTTGATAAAAAAATCCTATTTGAAAGGGATCATTATATTTGATCATACGAGCTTACTAAACGCAAAACATCACACACGATTATATAGGACGTTGCCACAATGTCTCGTGCCTCGCGAGTACATCGATCGTAAAATCGTTTTGTGGTTACTGGAAGAGGATTCATGCTGGTTTTCTGTTTGGAGGTTGGTCATCCTCTTTCAATAAGCTTTCATGAGGCATGCATTCATCCCAGTTAGGAAGGTCACAATAATCCCAACGACTTCCAAGGCGTTCATGATAGAAATTATATCTCCATGCACCTCTGCCACTGGATAGATACGGACACCATAAATATGTGTAGCCATATTTTGCACAAGGTAACGTACAGTAGCTCCCTGACTTGATCTTTCCAAAGCACTTCCGAGGATATTCGAAGTTGATTTCTTTCTTGGTAATATTCTTAGGACATGGACATCCTTCACCACAGATGCTTTGATTAAAAAAGGCGTTGACTGGTTCGATTAAGACTCTCATTAAGGATCTAACCATCTCATCTTTCTTATTGTCGAATATACGAGACACACGAGATAGCAATCGAACGTTCTTTCCTTCGTTGTAAGAATCAAAGAATGTTAAATGACCATAAAACAGACAGCTTCCACCAGAGCACCAATCGGGAGAGTATTTCTGATAGTAAGTGCCTTTTAGGTATTCATAACGCTTCCGGAACAGATACTTAGCGGATGCTAATGCGTGTCTTTTCACTGTGGCCAATTCGTTTGCGACCGTGCACCTGTCAGCTTTGGAATCCGGTTTTGAAATCATTTCCCATTGTGTTGTTACCATGAAATACATCCAAGATGGTAGGAGAGTTGCAACCATCTCGTTATATGTAATACCGCTAAATCTAAAAGCTAGCATTTTGAATCTATCTCCCATGACAACGGCAAGGAAGTTGCTATCAACTTTGTTATGTTTTGCCTTTAAATGTTCTTGGTACCCATCAAGGATGTTCCTCGCTCCATCAAACGTATGCATCGAAAGAGCACGACTAACCTTGGCGTCCACGCGATGTACGACTTGGTCCCAAATGCTTTGTTTCCTCTCTTTAATAGCCAATGCAACTAAAACTGTGAAAATTCCAAGGGAATGTCCTACTGGTATTGAACCTAATGTGAACTTGCCTATCAATAATGTTCGCATGATCACTTCTCTGATAGTAAGGTAGGCTTTTTTCCAATCAGTTCTTCCTCTTTCTTTTTTCTTCGTATCGGCCGAGGTGCTTTTTGAGACAATAAGCGAAGTATTTGCTCCATTTTCCTGTGACTTTAGGGTTGCTTCAGTCTTTAGTAGCGCTTTGCTATCATTACCTTGATGCTTTGGCTGTCTGCTCCACGCGGAAGGAGAAGACAAGACAACCAAACTAAGGCAGAGCAAAACAGCTGTGATTTCCATTATTTGTCAACTAACCGACAACAGCAATGTCATCTTAGATCAAGATACGTTATCATAAAGACAGATACGATTGGAAGTGTTCCATTATATCGCATGATGGTATTCGAGCGTCGTCAATCAGTGGCCTTGTTTACTTGTCTATCTCACGGTTGGCAGAGCGGACCAGCTGGTCTTGACTTTTGTTTGCTAACGGTTTCACCTTTCCTAATGGCCCTCTACACTAACGGAACATCTGAAGCTTAAAATTAACAAGTCTCAAATCACCTTCCTTTGACATTTTGTTTCCTTGACCACGGGATCAGCTATTTTGAAATGAGGATTGCTCCAATTGCAACATATGGACTAAGCACTTATGCACATTGACTAACTTGCAGTGATTTAAAGCAGCTGGACTCCATCAAGGCATCATTTCCTAAGCATTGCCTCCGAATCCCTAAGAGTATATCAAATAACCTTTGTTTTCTAATTGACGATCTGAAAAACAGTTACCCTTGCGATCCCATGGAACTTACGAAACTAGCAACATACAGGTCCTCAAAAATAATCAAAATTACAACATCTCGCTGAAAAAGGATAATTAGCGGTTCCCGCATTGTCACCGCTGTGGTGGATGCAAGCGAATAAGCCAAAAAGGCATATCATCACTAGTCTTTCTTTTCATGGATTCCATCACCTAATACGTTCTAACAGTAGCTATCAATGCCTATCATCAACCTAACGAGTCTTGCATATGCAAGGAGTGTCAATCAACGGCTGGAGATATACATATTGCATAATGAAGTGTAATTGACTAATTGTATAACAAATTATATTTTGTACATAAACAACGCCAATGCTGCCATGTAGATCCTAGCAGTTGCAGCCTATTTCCGAGCAATTCTTTAACAAGAACACAAGCAGAACAGAGTAAAAAAGGAAATATTGCACGCTCAGTAAAAACTACGAAATAAAGCCTCTGGCCGTGGAAACTTTGGGGGACTACGGAGAGGGAGGAAGAAAGCTCGTTAATAGGATCGGGCGAGAATTATTTAAGGTAACGGGCATGCCAAAAGCCGATTCCTATCTTGAGTAGAGGATAGCAATTGCAATCCAACGCGGCAATGCTTCATCCATCTTAGGTTCAATTCAACATCCTGTTGGTATGGACAAGATTTTAACTTAATTAGCTAGCGAAATTTTAGGTTATTTTAATTATAATTAGTACTAGGTAAATTGTGTCTTAAATGAATTTTTGTAAATGTGTATAGATTACTGTTACGTCGTAGGGAAATCATTTAAATTTCTTTTATTATTTAATGTTCTATTCGATTGAGTTTATTATGTTTGACCTTCATTTGAAAAGCGTCGTCTACGCGCAGAACTTTATCATAATTATTTCAAAATTGTATAAGGATTTATAGACATTAACATCAACTTTTTATTCACGCATAGTACTCCTCATACCGGAAAACTGGAGCAACCATTTTGTAGAACTGAGAGACACAAATCTACACTTGCAATGACAGCCATCAACAGCTACAATTCACTATAGCTAGCAACTCGTTGAGCATCTGATCGTTACAAATTTAAAAATGCCTTCGTTGAGGAAATTTATCCCAGTTATTATCATTTAATTTACGTACACGGTACGACGTAAAGTATAACTTTTAAGGTAATTCACATGCCATGCCATTTTCAGAAAAATACACCAACATATATACTGTACATATACATGTATTGGTTATGGCATAATCGCTCCATGAACGTCTTTGAGCATAAATAGATCATTAGCATTAATTTACCTATCGCTTCATTGTTGTGTATTTAATAATAATAATAATAATTATTATTATTATTTCAATTGCACATAAGCTTTATATCCGTTGATGATACAAGTGGTCATTCATGTTTCCCTTTATTTGCATGTCAGTAATATTGACGAATAATGATGTGTCCATTTTACAGCCTGACGATGAAAAGCTGTTAAAATGTCCAAAGTTGAATTCCCAATTAAACATATTTTTCCATCCTTTTGTTTGTTTACTAATTCATTACGATTCCTGATTACTACTGTACTTTTAAAGTACTACTTTAGATATTAAGTAGGGACAAACGATGATGTAGAATGTGTTTGCTGAATAAATCTTAAAATTCAAAAGTTTGGCTTTAAAGCGAGATAGAAGAGCGAGATATCGCTAGAATAATCGGATAGATGCAAATGGTTTCTTAGTTCCCAGTACTTAAAATATTACAGGACTTACATCACTGGTTTAAGAGATCACATTCATGTGGTCCTTGAAAGTTATAACCTCTTTCTCGTAACAGTTAGCCTCTTCTAATTATTACATTGGTTATTGGTATCGTACGTTAACATACATTTATGGATCAACTTTTGGACGATGTTAGCGCCGTTGCCCGTTGGACTTAGACCCAAGCAAGCCACACGCTTGTCCCGACATTGCGAGGCATGGGCACGGGCTACGAAAATGTAATTGTGATGACATTTTACAACTTACACGAATTTTTTTGTTTTTATAAATAATTTTTCTAGTAGTTAACATAAAGTAATGAATACACAGTAATTTTTGAAACAGTGGTGTATGATCGTCGACATTCATGTAGCCAAAACAAAAGGCTATAATTTGAATGATAGTATCTAATTTTCAGGAAGCTCTCTCGTTGTTTTTAAAAGTAAACAATCAGTAATACATTTAACAGATGTTAAGAGATTACCTGTGCTAGACGACCATGTTTTCATTTGTCCCTATAGTGGTCGTACATAACAGTGTTGGGGTTTGTCAGTAATACACTCGGTGTTAAGAGATTACTTGTGTTAGACGACCATGTTTTGATTTGTTTCTATAGTGGTCGCACATAACAGTGTTAAGGTTTGTCAGTAATACACTCGGTGTTAAGAGATTACCTGTGCTAGAGTACCATTTTTCGCTTTTCTCTATGGTGGTCGTTCATAACAGTGATGGTGTTTGTCAGTAATGCACTCGGTATTATGAGATTACCTGTGTTAGACGACCATGTTTTCATTTGTCCCTATAGTGGTCGTACATAACAGTGTTGGGGTTTGTCAGTAATACACTCGGTGTTAAGAGATTACCTGTGTTAGGCGACCATGTTTTCACTTGTCCTTGTAGTGGTCGTTCATAACAGTGTTGGGGTTTGATTGTACTTGCCGGCGAGAGGCGTTTCTGAGCGGCTGAGAGGAAAATTCCAAAAACTTTGCTTCTGCAAAGAAATAAATCGGCTTAGCTTTTATGTCACGCTTCTCTGTGTTCTAATTGCAGATCGGAACATTGGGTAATGACTCGCTCCATTAGATGGAAAAATGGTCCTTATTTCACACGACAATGATGCCCCCTCGTCCTCTTTAGTCGGCTTTGATGGTAGATACGTATCATGTGATTCCTTCTCGAACACAACGGATGCCATCATATAAACATTCAATGATTCTTTTCTTGAAAACTCCAAGCAAAAGACGAGTCACACCTGCAAAGAAATGTACTGTTTTTCCAGTTGAGTAGTGATCTGGAAATAACCAAATATCGCCTTTGTTGACAGGTCTTACAAAATGGTTTGTAAATTATACATCTTGTTTGTATAAATATTCGTTAAATAAAATGGATTAATGTAGAGACGAGGAAAACACACAAAATGCGTCAACAAATTTTGAAATCGACGGAACGGAAATTGATCGGCGATCTCAGGTTGTTGTTGACGACAGACGTTTAAATACTCATGCTTTGTGAATGAAAGGAGTTTAATGATGCTTCAAAATTTCAATAAATTTATCACCCCAGTCTTTTTATGTCGCCTGCCAAGTGTGGTGCTGTTTGAAGTATTTGTGTGCGAGATATCTGTCGGAAGTTACCGCACAATTTCTGATGCCCTACAATGCCGATGCAATAAATGGTTGAACAAGAGCGATATGCTGTCATTACGAATTCCATTGTTATCTCTTGTTTTTGTGATTGTCCGGTCTATTGCGCGTCGTCTGAGAGAGTTCCTTGCCTGCTTTGTTTTTGCATTGTTCGGAGTCATGGGAAACAATAAGAGACTGCCGCACAGGGCGTCCCTTTGTTTTTGCATTTAATCGAAGATTAACCCCCGTCGAGGCAACCAGCGGGAAAAACGAATGAAGTACAAATTCCCCTGAACAATCCAACGTCAATCGTCTACCCAGTTGCCAAGAACAATTACGGACGATTTCTGTCCGTTCTCTGTGCGAATAAAATCTGACAAGCTAAAATATTATCACTGGCAGCATAATAAATATATAAACGTTAGTTATTTCATATTATAATATTATACAACTTTTTGTTTCCGTCTTATTTGTTAGACATCAGGACCCTAAGTGCAACATTTGCTGAATTTGGTTTCTTTAAGAACACATTTTGTCGACAGAAAGTTTCGACAGAAAGTTCCCTTTGAGAAAACCAGTCAAATAAGGAATGTCAAAGCAGTACCAACTAAGTTGAATTAAGTCGAATATAATTTAGTCGACTGAATCTACAAGTAAAACAGGAAACAAACAAACAAGAAAGTTTCTGTTGTCTATTCTCCTCAGTTAGTTTCGGGGTCAGGTGGGTAGTTCATTGCTAACATGGAGCGGAGCAAAGTCTCAGCTTTGGTTTGCTAATTGATTTCTGAAACGCACTCTACGAGTCGATGGCTTGCATACCTCTAGCACCCAACTGTGTGGTTATATGGTTGATCTAATGCACCAGAAAGGATTGCAAAAACAAATGAATTGCGGTAAAGAAACAAAAGATGCTGCACAGGAGAAAGCTCCACAGAAATGCAAAACAACAGGAGGGATATTAGTCAAAGCGGGAGACGTCTTTGGATGCCACCAAGGTTCATAGTAATGCCATTCTGCCTCGGCTTGCTTGAAACGAAGGCAGGGCAGGCTGTGGCAGTAGCATAGTGCGATACCGGAGAAGAATTTCCACGATTAGAAGAATCTACAAAAGGTCTTTTTGATCGAGGATGTCCTAATCTGGATACTGCAATCATGATGAAAATGCACCCTAGGCCGATACTTTTTCTCTTGCTAATTGCAATCCTTTGGGGGAACCAGGTAACTTCGCAAGGTGAGTGACTCACAACTGGATGGTCACTAAGTAGCTTTATCCACCGCTGAAAGTGTCCCCGCTGTTTCTTGACGTTGTATTATAAAGCCGTTACTGTATTCAAATAGTAAGCTCACTGACAAATGAAACCGTTGATCAATCATGCATAGTATGACAGTGCCGTCGATCCGCACAGAGAATTTAAAGCTCTGAGACACGACAGACGATTGTAGCAAATGTTACGCCCATGGGGACGTTTTTTATGTGCAATTTGCCATAGGTTCTCATGAACTGCTAATGAATGGTCGTCTTTTGTGTTGTTGGAATAGCGATGAGTTTTTATCGTCATTAACCTTTGCGTTAATGGTTCCATCGCTGATTGATATTACCTCGACGGTTACAATTGCAAGCGACGGCTTTGATTGTCTGATTGGATGATAGCAGGCATGTTGCCCGGTCGTTTGCAAGCTTACCGCGGATATTAGAGCAATTACCAACAATATGGGCGTACTGGATACGCGCGACTCCGGATATTGTTGGCTCTTGACAGTCTGGTTGATCAATGACTGCCCAGTTGTTTGCTGGACACAGCTCAACGTAAGTTGCTATTCGATCAGTACATGCTCCATCGTAAACCAACAAGTTATTTTCGAGTCGTTTGACTCCAAGCACTCTCGTTCATCAGTTACCGTCTATAGAAGCGCTCTCGTAATTTCTTCCTGGTTTGTCGAGCTCGCTCGCAGACACTTTCATACAAAACGTCTAGTCTTGTATATTGAACGCTTGAAAAACCGCGCTGCAATCGGCGTATGTTAGTAAAATCTTGATTCAGTAGCCGACTCTAACGTAGAGATGATAGCATGATTTAACGTGTGTTTTTAAAGAACAACGTAGAACGCTTTATATTCACAGGAAATTAGTTCTGTTTTTCCCTTTCTCGTCAAAGGTTCACAGCACAGCAGTTTACGGTTGCTTGCATCCAATAGTCACTAGTGGTGTGTTTTTTGTTATTAGAATGTCACGACAACGATGGTATCCATGGTAACCTACAATTCGTGGGTTGCAGATCATTGATTTTCGTTGAAAGGAGTAACAATTCTGCAAATTACATGATTTGGCATACGAATGCATCGAAACTATTCGTTGTCATTTACCATCTAAACCATGTTTATGTTATGAGTCACAGATGTTGATTCCTTCTAAAACAATCAAATGCCAAATGAATTCTGCGAGAAAAGGGACAACTTTGCCTCCCTTTCTAAGAAAGAAAAGACGCGATAGACAATGTTTATTGTTTGGTATAAGATCAAATCATATTTGTGACTGATTCATCATCAAATCAATTAATTAAGCGTGCTAATCTGATCTAAATGCAAATAACTGTGATTTTATAATGATGCATCGAACAGAAAACATTCCTTAGCAGGCACACCTGGAAATCGTTAGACTACACAGTATATGACAGTTTTGGTACAGTATCCACGAACCTTACTCACTCTCCTTCTTCAACATTGTAGGTTATGCCAAGGGTTATGCCAAGGGAAACCCATATTGTCTACCGAGACTCACCGATTATATAACAGAAAAGCAGTTCCTCGATCCTCGCCAATAGCTAAGAAAAGATATCTTGCTGTTTGTAAACAGACCATTATTGAGTTGTAAACAACGGGGAATATGCAAACAACAAACATTTGATATGGATAATTCGACATCGTTGTTTATTTTTATATTAAACTGTTGTGCTGAAATGATAGATAGATAGAGTTTTATTTCTAACATATAAAAAAATTATTACAGGATGAATAAGGCTATTACATGCAGCAAATTTACAATATGTAAGCACATGATCAACTTAGCATTTGTTTCTTGATGTCAAAATGAAACGTATTAAGCCATCTCACAAGATTTGGAACATGCGCAAACATTCAAACATTCTTGACGTTGGAGGCCAACTGAGTTATATCGCCGTGACCAAGCTATTATTTACGTACCATGACTTGCTAACTTCTGATTATGTGTGTACTCATGTTTCCTTGTCTGATGTATCTAACCGTAATTTATGGAAAAAGTCTGTTGATGCATGTGTTGCAAAGAAGAGTAACGGGTCGTTCAGATGAACAGTACCGTTCCAAAACTAACCAAACATTCAAAAAGAAGGCCCGGATTACTGTACTAAAGTAACTGACTCAGTTTTCTACGATGGCTTCAGTCTAGTCTATATTCGGAGGTTTTATTTTAGATTTATAACCATGTTTATTTTATGTCACTTAATCACTTAATTTCTATGAGAAAGCAATGTGCTTTTACCAGCCGAAATTTCCTTGATTTATTCTCTTATAAATTAAATTTGATTTGAGTTGTGTATATACAGTACATGAAATCCTTGGCGTACAGAAGGCAAAGACAAATTTTGCTTGCCCTTTAAACATTTCCAATACGATACAGTAAAAGAGATATTATTATTTTGTAATTTCTATTAAAAAATGTTTATCTTTCATATTAATATTAATTAGAATTAATTTCTTTTCTCCATTTCAGTATGCAACGACCTCATTCCACTCGGAATGTCCAGCGGGTACATCCGCGAAAGCCAGATCTCATCTTCGACGATTTCCAAGGGCCACGTGGCAGCGTTGGGACGTTTGAATGTTTTCTCTGGATGGTGTGGCTCTCGATTGGGTCCCCAAGGATGGCCTAATGAATACCATCAAGTTGATTTCGGTAGTGTTGTTACGTTGACTGGAGTGGCCCTGCAGGGAAATTCAAACATCAGTCGATTCAATGACAACCTAGCACCAGCTGGACTTATAACCAAATTCAACCTACAGACGTCACTTGATGGACAAACATTCACTTTACAGTTTCAAGTAAGATACCCTGTCACATTTTCCGTTCTTTGCTGCCAGTAAACAATCATTTCGAAATACACCAAGTCAGAACAACATACTTTTAATGGTCTTAACTAACCAACCTGGATTCCCTACAGTATCTATCTTACTTAATTAGCTGCGATCACTTAACTAGCTATGTCAGTGCGATGTAATTAATGGTATAGGTTGGCAGAAACTCCAAGAAGGAAGAACAAACTGCGTAGGGTCCCGTTATAATCGGGGAGAACTTCGTTCTTCCGGCTCCTAATGGCTAAAACTCCGCAAATTATTTGTCAATAATAATTACCAGTAATATGTACATATACATGTAGCTACTATTACGTAAGAAGGGACGTCTGTTCCACCAGAGATCACGGCGTGACAAAGTTACAGCATTTCACTGTCTTTCAACAACCTGGCTCTTTCTATTCTGAACCAATTGGTCTCTTGATTAGTATATACTGTAAGCCCACGTCAGCCAAATCTGCTTCCGTTGGGTTTTAGTAAGTTAGCATTGGCCTAAGGCGCGTTCGCGGTCAGTTGGTGGGCGTGTGACTTTATTTCTGAAGTCCATAAGTTACACTGAGTGTAACTTTGCTACATGGAGCAGAATATGGAGCAGTGGGTGTCCCAGTAACAGCACAATGGGGTGTGTTGGCTCTCCGGAGTGCATTACAACAAAGATAGCTTTTGAAATTGAAATACTTTAGTGAGAGTGTTAAAAACTGCTGGGATCGGTCAGATTATCGAAACTAAAGCGAGATTTCGAATTAAAGCAATGTCCATGGTCAAATTCCAAGCCCACACATGTGGTATGCATACCTCGTGTGAAACTGTGCTTGTATGGTAGTTTCCTTCATGTTTCGAGTGATAATTGTTTTCATCGAAGGAATGTCTGATAACAATTATACGATAAAGGTTGTTGGCTTTCGGATTATTTGAGAACTCTATCCGATACGACCGAGTCATGCTTTTACGATCATCATTACTGTTTCATCTGTAGGATCTGACTGGAGTGCAATTGGAGACCATCACGGCATACAATTGGTTTCAAACATCAATTCAAGCACGATATATTCGATTGATTCCCACAGACGTCACATATCCAACATCATCTGTGTCGTTTGCATGTGGTCGAGTGGAGTATTATGGCTGCGGATCTTTTATCGGTATGTGGCAACGAGATTAGCAATCCAGCGTGGAAACGTTGAGAGCGTTGGAGGCACATTTGCCCAAGTAGAATGATTTTACAAAGAAATGAATTTAATTTTTATTTTGTATCCTACTTAGGTTTATTTTACAAATTCTTTATGTGATGAATCTATTTCACCTTTAATAAAATTTATAGATAAAAAATATCACTTAATTTTAGCTGACATGGCTCTTTTCTCAACAGATTTTAATGTATAATAACGGTTGTTACTCAAGAAGTATTTTGTTTCCAGAAAAATATTAAATGAGCTTATATATTCATATTTGAATAGGGGTGTGTCAAGATTAAAACACCATAAACTCAGAAATAAATTAATAGAACTTAATCTTACATGCAAATACAATTAAAACGATATGAATTTTACGAAACTATTACAAAATGAAATATCATTAAAGCAATTTGTTGGATGGCAAAGTACTTAAAACAGAAGCAACGTTGAACAGCCACGATTGTGCGATGGTTCAAGAACTAAGATCTCGATTTAGGTTCGCTTGCCGCTTGTGACTTTTGCGAGATTTTTGCGCGAAGTTGATAGGAAGATTGCTGCAACTTCTCTGAAGCTTCCCAATTTCTCTCGATATGCCGATTGGTCGAAAATTAAGGGAAGAGTACTTTGAAGTCTTTCTGCGCTCTGTTTTATAAGCTGGACCTCCTTCTTGCTCAGATTATACTGATATTTAACTAGATATACTGATATTTGACTGAATGTGTTGATATTTTACTGAATATGTTGATATTTGACTTTTAGGTCCAGTTGGAAAGAAACAAATGTATGCGCTTGGAATGGAAAACTTTGTGATACCTGAAACAGCATTATCAGGATCATCCGATGGAATTGTAAACTCTTATCTATTTGGAAGAATTAATAATGGTGTAGCTGAAGGATGGACGTCTGAATGGGACCCAAGTGCTCCTACTCCGCTGCCATTGAATCTGGAATATTATCAAATTCAGCTCTTAGCATCGCGTGTCCTAACAGGTGTGACAACTGAGAGTAACGATCGAAGAGCTTTTATTGGAAGTTTTAAGGTGTCATATCAGAACGCAAGCCAAGGATCAACGTTCCTTCAAGTGGATAGTGGAGCGGTAAGAGTCTTTCCTTTTTTTCTTTTTATTGCCACCTTTTTTTTTCAATCAATAATGTAGCAATTAATAAAGAAAAACAACAACTAGTCCTACAAATAAACCAACAAACAAACGAGTGGTAATTAATTATACAATAAACTAAAATCATAATGTTATTTTCGAACTCCGATTGATCCAACGAATGAGGCTATACGTTGTGACCGTTGTGACTATTGTGACCGTTTGGTCAAACTCAATCTTGAATCTCTTGAACTAAGAAGAGTCAAGTTTGACTTGCATATGGTATATAAAATTTTAAACAATCTGGTTGATCTACCAATGGATGATTTATTTACATACGAAATCAGCAAGTATGCCATGCGTGGTCATTCCATGAAGTTGACGGCATGCCAGTCCGTGCAAATGCGAATAGTTTTATGAAGAACTTCTTTTGCTCCCGTGTGGTCCCATGGTGGAACGATCTACCTGATGATGTTGTCACTGCGCCAACATTGTCTTGTTTCAAACATCGTTTAGACAAAATAAATTTAGCAAAATATTGTAAACTTTTATAGGCTGTATGTAAGTGATATTTATATCCTGTATTTGCCTTTCGTGTCCAATTTACGGAAAATATATCAAATCAAATCAAATAAAATAAAATCAAGTTCAAAGAGTAAGAGTCTTTTTATAATTTTTATAATATACAATGCAACCTTTTAAATATTGTTGCATCGGGACTGGTACTGAGTCACGTGTTTGATATTCTATTGTTAACACACTATCGTAATCTGTAATCAGTAGTTCAGAGTGTATTAGTGATCAGCGAAGATTGAAGAGCGTACATAATATTCAGTTGTTGCGACTAAAATAATTAAATTTATTCTGGTTCCGTAAGCGCAATTCGATATATTTTCGTATGTGCGCCGGGGCTGCACTTAAGGCGCTATTGATTTCAAATGTTAACGGATGATCTTTATAAGTTGTAAACAATTGGGAAAATCTTAATTTTAATTCAACATTCGTAGTTATGTAGTGTATGTAGTAATTCTAGCAAATATCGTAAATGTTTTAAAACAGTTGTACTGCTAATAATGCGTTCTAATAAGTTTGATTTATGATTTAGTATTCTGAAGAACGTTAGTCTAGAATATTTCTGTAAATACAATACGAAACCAAATACAGGATATAAATATCATTGACACACAGCCCGGCCGATAACAGACTATTTCTGCTAGATTTAGTTTGTCTACTGTAAACGATGCTTCAGAAAAATAATGCGTATTTTCCCGCTTCTTTCTTGCGACCACGTGATCACGTGGTGAGAATGTCCTTCAAAACATTCGAAAGCTGATTGCGATCGAAGCAGTGTTTGAAGCACGCTACTTTCTTGGATTCAGACTAAACTTTCAAAGATAGAACATACCCTATCTTCCTTGCAACTCACAAGCTTCCTTTAAAAGCTTTGAAATGTAAGTCGCCTTGTTATTTTTGCGAATTCCCATGAGTATAAACCAGCAACGAGAAGCACGTTCGGAAGGCAAGTCTGTTCTATCTGCCGACAATTTGATAACTAATGTTCAACAAGTGGTTGAGTTAAATCTGGTGAAATGCAAGTTATTACAACATACATTTACATGATAGCAAAGAAGAGAGTGAGTTACACAGCAACGCTACTGTACACATGAAAGAAATTCAAGAAATCGTTGCATGAGCAACTATTAAATGAAAACGTATGTAATTAACGAGCCTATTTATACACAAAAACCTCAAGAATCAGTCGTGCTACTGTATAGTATTTGCATGCCATGTCAACATAAATTAGTAATCAATTGTATCAAGAACTGATTATGGGTTTTCGAATAAACTACTATCAATCAATCAATCATGACTGAAACACTAGACTGTGCTCAATGTCTGTATGCCACATTGGCTCATTCTGTTGAAAATGCCTAAAAAATTAAAGCAATATTCTACGTTGTCTTTCTGTTTTTTTTTAATCAGGTTTTCTCAGAGACCAATCTTATACCAAATGAGCCACGATATCGTGCATTTACCACTCCCGCATATGGGCAAATTGTTCGCATGGGTGACTTCACTCAAGGGGCTGGTGGCATCGATGAAATCAGTCTCAAGATGGAGCTTTATGGCTATGCAGCAGGTATAACACGTGATAGAATGCACTGTGCATCATTAACAATGTTGATTGGTAGGATGTAGTTTAACGACAACCTGTTCTAAATGACCACCTGTGTCAAGAGACCATATGTGTGTTAAGAGACATCCTGTTTTAAATGACCACCTGTGTTAAGAGACCACTTGTGTTAGGAGACCACTTGTGTTAAGATACCACCTGTCTTAAGTGGCCACCTGTGTTAAGAGACCACCTGTGTTAAGTGACCACCTATGTTAAGAGACCACCTGTCTTAAAAGACCACCTGTGTTAAGAGACCACCTGTGTTAAGTGACCACCTGTGTTTAGTGACCACCTGTGTTTAGTGGCCTCCTGTCTTAAAAATGGCCACCTTGAAGACGAATGAATGAATGAATACACATTTGCCTCATATTACAAAGAGATGAGAACTGGATTTACAACAATTCACTAAGTTACATAAACTTACAATATACAGTCAAGCCCGTTATCATGCTCATTCCATCAGATAATGTTTCACTACTCAGTTACATTCTGTTTCTCTAAAACTTTGAAAACATCCATTATTTCTAACTACTATGACAGTTGCACTCTCAGACACTGCTACAT
>OFHS01000064.1:0-47284 GCA_900245855.1 Calvadosia cruxmelitensis | reverse complement strand
TTAGCGTAAAAATAAAAATAAAACTTACTATTATTCAAATGCTCGCCCATTGGCATATCACAGATGTTGCCCCCGCACCTAGACAGCAAATCAGGGAAAACAAACTCAGTAGCACTCTGCAGCTGCTTTTACACTGAATTAGATATCAACATACTGTTACTGTGAGTTTTGAACTGACATTGAGAAGTGCCTATCTAGACTGAGGGCCTAAAGCACGTGCTTTGAGTGCCTACTGGTTAAAACGGCCCTGCCTATATATACAGGTGGCTGCTCTATAGAGGTGGCCGCTAAGACAGGTTTGACTGTAGTCTTATTTACATCTCAGGATATTAGCTAATTGACGTATGACGCCAGGACATGCCATTGTTTGAAGTGCATTTATCCATACTATTTCTATGATTGATAGCTTTAGTTCTTTGTTTCCAAAACTGTTGATTTTAGCTCAAAGCCCTTGAGACATGTCATTTACGTAATGGGGAGTTACTCTAGTTAAGGGATGACACGTTTACCTCGTTATCCTTATTATTGCAGCAATTTCCTGCTTGGAGGTATCTGATATGACGGTATGATAATTGTCTACAGTGTCTGCGTTGTGAACTTCTGGTAAACAGATTCATTGTTGTTTTCTAGTCTGCTGCTGGTCCTGCGACGTTTATTGGAAATAGTGACAGGAATGGCTTAGTTCGCCATTGGTTCAAAGATAATGTCGCTGCTGATTCGCTAATTCTCAGACCAACTCAAAAGCAGGGTCTTGGATGTCTACGCCTTCAAATATTTGGCTGCGGAGGTAAATTATTAAGAGTTTTGTCAATCTACTTAGTCTCATTTAGAATTGAGTTTAGGATTAATGGAAACATTTGGTAAATGGTATGGTTGATTGTGTGCTTAACAGGTTCTATCTAGATTCTTTAGACATGCCTTGATGGATGACCAAGTAAATGCCATTTTGTAGCGCTGTAAACTATCTCCGGCAACAAGAATTATCGTACAGTGAAACCTGTCTATAATGGTCACCTGAGGGAAATGACCTTTATAGACATGTGGCCTCTCTGTTCTAGTTGATTTCTATAGAAAGTGTCGTTTTGGGTTATGAAGAGTAGCCTTTATACACAGGTGGCTGCTAATACAGGTTTGACTGTACATGATTGATTATTGCAGATATATATCAATACGATGAAGCCTGTCTATAACGGTCACATTTCAGAAATAAGGAAAGTGACCTTTATAGACAGGTGGCCTTTCTGGCCAGGTTGAGTTCTATAGAAAGTGTCATTTTGGGGTTATGAAGAGTGGCCTTTATACACGGGTGACTGCTCTAGAGAGGTGGCGCTACTACTGGTTTGACTGTAACATATTTTCTATTCCTATTTTCTAGGATTCCTGTCTGTCATTGAAGGACTGCCAATGTCACTGACATGTGGAATTTCTAATGTGCATGCCACCAGTTTCTTTTGGAGACGAGATGGAGTACTTGTTTCCAGTGATTCACCCACATTTTCAACCCTCAGTACTCCAATGTCATGGTCTGGTTCGGTGTTCCAATGCTCCGGGGAAGACTCCTTCGGCGATACCTACAGTGATATTCCAGTCACTTTGACTGTCACTCGTACGTATGCTCCTTGTAGACGACATTTTGTACATAAGCGATATGTAGTGACCCGAGTAATGCGCACAACCAGGCTGAGTGTTGTAGATTTACGAACTAATATATTTCACAAGAGCACAAAATTACAGCACAAACGATCATGTGACGTATACGATTATGACGTAGCCAATCAGGGCATTACAGATACACCAAATCAATGTTATATATAATACTATGAATTCAAACATGTTTGAAAACCATGTTAAAACCATAGGAAATGGGTAACACATCTGAGAAACCATGTGAAATAGTGAGTGTGTGATAAAAATGCAATGAATAATGTGAAGAAGGGTTTACATCATCAAAATGCTTCTTGACATGTCTTACGCAAAAATTCAACAACACAGAAACATCAATATGAGTCCAGTGCACAGGGTGCGGATAATGATCCACCATAGAAAGCACCATGTCGAAAACTGTGTGAAAAAGCAAGAAACCCTGTGAAAAAGTTGGATATGTTTCACATGGTTTTACGTATGATTTTAACATGGATTTCATACGGTTTTCATTCATAGTGTAAATGGCTGCTTGATAGTGGCTGCTCTGATAATAGATTTGATTGTACACAGGTGACTGTACGTGATATCATACTGCAACAGGTTATACGCTACGTGATCAATGCATCTATGCTGTATGTATATGTTAAAGCTTTGAATTTGTGTCGGAGAGGGCAATTGGAATTCTGGAGGGCGTGGCATTAAGGAAGGCTTTGCATTTTATGTTGTGCATTGATATTCTACTGATTGCAGACTTGCTGCTGCTGATGCCTAACAATTTGTTCTAAAGAATCAAAATATCTAATTTATTTTTTGTGTTGTGTCATTATATAGCTCAAACCGGAGGCCTGACAGATCCATTGATCGATGTCGTCAGTCCTCAGACGAGAGATGAATTAGGAAACCTTGAGGCTGTCTGCTCTGCAACTGCACCAGGTGCAATTACTTATCGCTGGACACTCAATGGACAAGAGGTGTCTGACAGTGATACTCTCACTGTAAATGGCATTCTGCGATCACAAGCCGGAGCATATATATGTGAAGCAACGTCAGACGGTGTGACCAAAACTGCCACGTTATCCGTCGTCGTCCAATGTAAGTCAGTTAGTCTAGCACATTGCCTCACGAAACAGCTTAATAAAACATTTTGAAACCTCTCAATTTTGGACTTATTGAGTGACTGGTTTATTTATGGAAATGTTACAAGCTAAGAGTAAGCATGCAGGTGGAAGTTAAGAAAACATGGGTCTTTACCATTTCTTGTAGTTTGTGCATAATTAATGTTTATTATTTTGCTACAAACATTATGAACACAGAAGTATGTGAAATTCCTATAAAAACCTGTAAAATCGGAAATTGACTGTGAAACCCTGTTCATTCACAAGTGGTGTAAATTGCTTTTGTAAAATAAATGTGAAAAACCTGTGAAAACGAACTTTTCCCCGGTTTTCTAATTTTTCAACCAGCAAAAAAACAGATGGGAACCCGTGAATTTTCATATCATTTTCACAGGTTTTTCGTCTGAAGTGAAGGGCAATTTCACATCAATAATCTAGGCTATTCTAGTTTAAGCTGTACCCACTTCTGATACAACTCATGTTAAATGATATGACTTTTTTGTTGTTACAGTCATCGACACTCCCTCGCTGACAACCACTCACACGATGGTCTCGTCCAACATTCAGTTCACTTTAACATGCGTCCATAATGGCAACCCTGGAGCCACGTCATATCTATGGTTCAAGGATGGCGGGATATTCTTTGGGTTTACTGCCATGACAATGCAGATCACTGCAACTCCAACTGACGGCGGTGACTACACCTGCTCTGCAAAGAATGCAGTTGGAACCAGTGCTCAGTCTCCACCGCAAAGAGTTACATGTAAGTGTAGCAGGACTCGTGTAATACCACAGCGTTGTTGTAGAATTCGCATGATACAAAAGGCTCGGCTTATATGCAAGTCAGACTTAACTACTTGTATGCAAACGTTTATTAAACCCTCATTGTCTATCATGATCATCGTCAGCTTTATTTAAGGAGGGTAAGCTCAAATTGTCAATTAAGTTGTAACTTTTTGTGTTTTAAATCACCCACTGTACAGAAAAGTTTGCTTTCGCATCTGACAGTTACTAGGCCCAAGTAGACTTCTTATCTATATTAATGCACGGTTTATCTATCAGAAACACACTTAACTATTAACCCTTGTCCTGCTATTGACATGTATACACGTTTTCGAAACAAGTCAAAAGTAGCAACATATTACCAATCAGATAGTTAGTCCCTGGTCGACCAACCAATCAGTAATTGATAAAGCAGCTTCCAATCTTCATTTTACTAGTTTTATGAGCAGGACAAGGGTTAATATGCAAATGTTTACGAAACTCTAACTTTCTAATAATGTTCAGCCAGATTGTGTAAAATTTTTAAGTTATCTTACGCATTGTCTGACTCTTGACAATTTATTTTGTGGAATTTTTAGTTTCGACATTTTGCAATTGATGCCTTATACGTTTATTTCGTAGACTTTGATGCTCCTGTTATAAGCCCAACAAGCCTAGTTGTGAATGAACCCAATGAGGCATCGTTTACATGCGTCGCTACTGTGTCACCAGCATCTACATCTATCGCTTACGTTTGGAGGAAGTCCAACAATGTCATAGTTGCATCAACGTCTTCGTTGGTCTTCAACCCATCTGCAGCAGCTAATACAGATACATATAGCTGCGAAGCTACCGTCCTGACTGTAACAAAGACAGCTGCTTCTGTTGCCTCCTTGACAGTGAATTGTGAGTGCTGTTCTAATTTGCAAATGATTTCTCTGAGATTTGCCTTGAATATCGGGAAATTCCTCATCAAAGAAACGTGGTTTGTCATATAGTTTTGTTGTTATGTATTGACAATTGCTGTGTTTGTTAATCTTGCACATGTTTCAATACTAACACATGGTTTCAATACAATGGCAATCATTGTTGCTTCTAATTTTTAGATTTGGCGTCTGCAACATTGACAGGGCCAGCTTTCATTGTGAGTGGAGCACAGCTGTCATTGACTTGCACAGCAGATACCAATATCCTTGGCCAGACTAGTTTTTCCTGGGAGTTCGATGGTAGTGCTATCACTGGTGTCAGTGGCAGTCCATATGTCATTGCTTCGACTACGGTAGCAAATGCGGGGCAATACAAATGCATTGCAACAAACTCTGCCGGCACAAAAGAGTCTACTGTGCTCTCAGTAGCATGTGAGTTTCACTCCGTTGTGGCTGTCAGGTGGCGTTTGTTGTTGTTCTTTTTTTCATTTTGCAGCAGTGGTTTTGTTGGGTTTTGGTGAGTATAGACACTGCTGTGCTATTTTAATTTGTCAAAGTGTTCACGTTTATATTCGGAACTGTCGGATTAACCCTTTTATTTTTCAGGTTTTTACTTTTAAACAGCAATAATTTTTCTCTCTTTTTCTTGTGTTGTTTGGCAATGTGATTAAAAGACTAGAAGTATTACTAAATCTTTGCAATTTGAAAATATCGCCAAGTCAAACAGCGCCAGAGAAGAGAGGCATAATAGTTTGTAATAAATTGATTGTTTTTCTACTTCTCAGATGCGGAACAGGCGACATTGACAACGACGGCTACGGTCGTATCAACAGGTGACCCATTCACATTGACATGTTCTGTTGTTTCCAGTCCTTCCCCATCTTCTTTTACGTGGTTTAGAAATGACGTACAAGTACCTTCAGAGAATGATGCAACATTGGTGCAACAAGGCCAAGCTGGAGTGGCAGGAGACTATTCCTGTCATGCAACGAACACCGGAGGAGACAGCCCAAGATCTGCGGTTGTGAGCATTGCATGTAAGTATTTGCTCGGTAGGTCTCAAATGTGTTGCAATATGCTAAGAGGTGATTGAATGCGAATGGCGTGGTGTGCTTGTAAATGTGTGGCGAGTCTATTTTATCAAGTATTCTATTGTGTATGCTTCAATGACATAGTAATTAACCCATTATGCAGTGGAACTCAATATATGATACACATGTTAGTTGCATACGTACTCCACAATCTAGAGACGGTTGCATATCCCTTCTCTTGTTCTGAGCACACCACTAGATGATGGTATACTTTGTAACTGTCCTTTTCTTCACACAAAAACCTTGGCATTGGTAGAAAATGACGACGTCAATGTATATCAACATTGCGTGTTGTCCTCTGAATGAGAATTGGGATCAAATGCAACCGTGTTTAGATTGTTAGATACGTTATGCTTCTTCCTTCTTCATATTTGAGTTCTATCGCACGTTATCTTCTCTAGCCAAATAAATTAAAGAGAGCAGACATGCATTGCATTGGGACGAGTGTGTTCAATGAAATTGAATTGAGTGAGAGATTAGGGTTTGAAATTGTGCTGAATAAAGCACATGGGTGTGACATTCCTATTTTAAGTTCCTAACATGGTTCTTTCAAAAGCATTTGCGAAACTTTTCACAATGACATTCCTGCAAAGCTGTATGTCAACGCGTTACATTTGATCAATGGATCTCCGCAAATTCTTTTAATGTCGACTTCTTGCTGAAAATCGTATCCATCCTCTAATTTTAAGCTGCGCTGCTGCTCATTTTGAAAAGCATGAAGTTCTACAAATTTGATCAAATTTTGGATCACTGTTGTGTGGCTCATGTTTGCATTAATTGTAAGTTGTAATTATCAGGAATATCTAGTGCATAGACCTATTTCACAAGCTACCATTATGGGACAGACCAGTGCATTGTGGGGCATGGTGATTGCCTGAAGTAGTGATAAAACTGGGTTTCCGACCCATAATATTGAAGGGGATTATAATTTTTAAGGAAAGTAGCACAGCTTGAAGAAATCTGCATCAGTATCAAATCCAGCTTTCTCCATATTTTGAAATCAGAGACATCAACCTTTCCCATAATGCACTTGCTTTTATTCAAAATGGTAGCTTGTGAAATAGGTCTATTCCTACCGTGTTGATTTTTCTATTACGATGTTGATTTGTGTTCTGTCGAACATGGCTATTATCTTACTTCTATAATATCTCATTGTTGCTCATTACAGTCAAACCTGTGTTACAGTTGGCTGCTCTATAAAGGTGTGATCCAATATATCAAACAGAACTATTTGAGAACGTAATGGGGGCAAATTAGATATGATTCAAAGCCATGTAGTACAGTCAAACCTGTATTAGCGGCCACCTCTATAGAGCAGTCACCTATGTATAAAGGCCACTCTCCATAAACCAAATATGATACGTTCTATAGAAATAAACCTTGACAGAAATGCCACCAATCTATAAAGATAATTTTTTCAGGTCCTGAAGGTGACCATTATAGACAGGTTCCATTGTACTTCTAGTTTTGCCCCACTTGATGTCTCAACTTGCTTGCTATCCTACATTGTAGCGGTGCTATGATCGGGATTATTAACTGAGTTTGTCTACATTACAGATATGTGCTTTCCATACATCTCTGCTTGTTATTTTCTACGTATCTGCTATATCTTCAAATGTTTTTCTAATTTTCTATTGTAACTTTATGCTGAATTTTGTAATGTTCCCAAGGTTCGAGACAGGAACGAGACGTATAATTATGATGAGATCAACATGTAACCAGGCAGTCAGACGAATGACATTTATAACGTGTCTGCGGTAACCTTTTATTGGTTATGCAGTGGACTATAGGGACTAGCGTCCAGGCTACATATTACTACAATTTTTGATGTCATATTGAAAAGATTTGGATTTGACCTCACACTGCTATGGTTATTATATTCTAAACATAGGATACATTTTAGATATTTTGTTTATGCTGATATTGGTAGCGAACACCTCAGAAAAAATTATTTTAAGTTGAGTTTACTTTAAATGTTACCATGTTTCCAAATGATATCTGTTGAACAATTCCTCAACTTTTGATTTATGTTATACTGAATTTCAAATGTTTTTGTGTGTCCTTCTCTGTCTACTATGTTCTTGTGATGAGTTGAATTATCAGTTTTTATTATTTTTGTATTTTCAAAGCACTATGTAAAATTGTCTTGTAAATTGAATTGTCAATTTGTTTTAACAATAGCTGGTCAATGGCTTGTCTCCCTTGGGCTCTCAGCAACGACACCACATACAGTCAAACCTGTATTAGTAGTCACCTCTATAGAGCAGCCACCTGTGTATAAAGTCCACTCTTCATAACCTTAAAATGACACTTTCTAAGGAAATCAACCCAGACAGGCTACCTGTCTATTAATCTCATTTTGTAGACAGGTTTTACTGTACTTGAAAAGTGCCGTGTATAAGCCAATCTCCCGTATAAGCTGACCCCTATGTTTAACCTTATAATCCTGCGGTTTTGCCACATTTAATGCGCTAAAACAGCAGTAGTGTATACGCCTAGGTGACATGTGAGACAAATAATCTAGTGCCGGAAGTCTGGCTTGTACATTCTAATGTACTACAAGAGGCAACAAGTATATGTGTCGACTTGTTCGCAAGTTGAACCTGGTACGCTTGACTGACGGCCATGCTTGCGCTGAGATAAAAGGGTTACCATTATGAGATTTTATTGTATGCTGATGGAAGGTTGTCTATCTCACTGCTGCACAAGCCGTTGATGGCGATTGTTTTGAAACAATAGATTTAACAGTTCAACACAATGAACGAGACAAAGAGTTGCCATGGCTTACAGAACGGAAGCTTGCTTTGGATCGACATAAATACATGCGAGTAGTAGATCAATCAATCAATCAATCAATCAATCAATCAATCAATCAATCGATCGATCCGTCAATCAATCAATTAATCAATCAATCAATCAATCAATCGATCGATCAATCCATCAATCAATCAATTAATCAATCAATTGATCAACCAATCAATCAATCAATAAATCAATCAATCAATCAACCAATCAATCTTTATTTATAGAGGGTATATCCCAGTGAACCGCAACTAAAGTCAAAAGCGTGAGAAATGCGTTCTACAAATACTTAAAACTAAAAGCGTAATGGACAGAATATGTAATTATTTCCATATTGCAGCTTGAAATGTTCTTACAGTCAAACATCTACCTTATGCGACCACCTGTGTTGGTTTAAGAGCCTCTGTGAATATACCGACAATATAATTTACCTGTATCGAATGAACATATTATTTAGAAGAACACTTGTATTTGGTCCCTTGGATGGCTGAAGTAAGCGAGAACAGACAGTCTTGCAGTTATTGCCTATTGTGTCCATGTGATGCATCTTACCAATGTAATCCTTGAGGTTGTCCATGGTAAGTTTTGGACACTCAGTCTCTGGATTCTTGAGAGGGATTTGATGATGAGAACCTTATTTCAAAAAACATTGTAACCCTGTTAATATCACCTCAGTTAATATCACTTCACTTGGAGAACCAACCTCTGTCGAAATCAATTATTTTAACCCGCCTAATATCACGACCCGCTTATTATCACAATTTTTGACTGGAAAATCATAGTGATATTAACGAGGTTTCACTATATCTGGCATTCAACTGCAGAGCCAATAGAGCTGAATGTACCACTAGGGGTACTTTTTACAGAATAACGAGTAAGATTAAGTGTAATAGGCTAACCAAACCCTACATTGTTTGTTGCTGGCTGTACTCGCAATCTAAGAACCAAGATAAACTCAGTCAGTCAGAGAGCAGATCAAGCCACTTTGAACCCGACCAACAGGTTTTTCTATTGTAATAGTAAAACACAAATTGATATCAATATGTTCAATAGATCATTAATACAACATTGTTGCAATCAAACAAGCTCAGTGTAGTATCGTCCAGCAATGATTACCATGATAAATAATTCAAATTTATCCAACGATCAGATAAGGCATTGCTTCTCTTCAAGAAACGGAACCGTGATTATACAAGCAGAATACACATAAACAAAGAAGCGTGGTGTAAACTCTAAATCAAAATAATTATATACAAAACTGCTTCAAGTCCAGATTGTCGCAAACAGTAAGTAACATGATTTGCTGCTCATATGCGGCTGCCAATCTTGTTCCAGGAGAAAATTTTATTTATTTTTTACTGTGATGTAGTGTGATGTCATTCCTTATGTAGTAGTGGATCTATTGATAATGTTGAGTGGCACAGGCCGTTGTGGAAATCAATGACAATCAAGTTGTCAGTGTACAGTGAAACCTGTCTATAATATAGTCACCTTTGGGACCTGAAAAAAGGACCTTTATAGACAGGTGGCATTTCTGTTCAGGTTGATTTCTAAAGAAAATGTTATTTTTGGGCTACAAAGAGTGGCCTTTATACACAGGTGGATGCGCTATATAGGTGGCTGATAATACAGTGAAACCTGTCTATAATGGTCACCTTTGGGACCTGAGAAAAGCGACCTTTATAGACAGGTGGCATTTCTGTTCAGGTTGATTTCTAAAGAAAATGTTATTTTGGGGTTACAAAGAGTGGCCTTTATACACAGGTGGATGCGCTATATAGGTGACTGATAATACAGGTTCGACTGTACATTTACAGTTAAAGTGTACATAGATTGTGTAGTAATCTAGTGATTTAGTTGTGTCTATCGTAATTCGTAATATGCCTCGTTTCCAGAGTTGCCTCGTTTTCATGTTAGTCTGTATCACGTCGAATGACTTGTGAATATGATTCAGTCAATGTTCAGCATCTGATGCATCTTCTATGACTTGGCTATTCCATATTATTCTTGGCCGTTAGTGCCACTCAACAATTGTGAGATTAGTTAAGGAATGGATTGTCATTAGAATACGATGGGTGGCATCGTTAGGTACAAACATAGATGCAATTATACATCAAGATACTCCTAATTAACATAATGTCCACTTGTCCAGTTGTCCACTTGTGTACAATCCTCTTAGTTAACTGTCTTACACTACCTTTCTTAGTTATACGTTAGATCTCTTACAGGCCTGCCGGCACCATAACGTAAGGGTGGTGGCGCGTATAACCATTACAACTTTGCAACTGTATAATACAAAACTGGCAGACTTTGACTACATTTAATGACATCATTATCGACATTGATATATGTTAGATGCTGAAAATATAAATAGGATTAGAGTATATTAGGATGGAAACAAATCATGAAATTCTTATATCAAACAGAAATCTGCGGTTAGGGGATTTTCTGATGCCGTATCACATGTAATGGCCATACACGGTTGCTGTTCTATAAGTGCTTAACCCTTGTCCTGCTATTGACGGGTATACACGTTTTCAAACAGGTCAAAAGTAGCAACACATAACCAATCAGATAGTTAGTCCTTAGCAAGCAACCAATCAGCAATTGGTGAAGCGACTTCAAATCTTCATTTAAATAGTATTACCAGCAGGACAGGGGTTAATATCAAACAGCACAAAATCATATCAATCTTAATTCAAAATCTGCTGATCTTGAGTTACATTTGAGGATTTTCAATAAGTAATAGTAATAATAATAATAATAATAGTAATAGTAATACTAATAATAATAATAATAATAATAATAATGGCAATGTATTTTATTTTCTCTCGTATTCAGCTGGGTACAAGTCATTATATTGATTGTAAACAGTTGCCATTGAAGATATGTTTTACAGAATTCCGAGAATGAATAATAGATAAAAATTATACATTCTACATGGCGCAATAATGAATTATAAAACTTTATCTAATTGCATACCTAGAGTTGAAACTTTCTATAATACAAGCATGCGTCCGTTAACTATCTACATTAAATATATTGCAGACTTAGAAATAGAAGAGAAGCTTCAAAATGGACGTCTATAAAACTGCATAAAATTGTATCATTCCATTAAAAGTGTTAGGTTGATGTAGTTAGCCATTTTCAAGAAGCTGGCAAGGTTTTATTCTTTCCAAACAGCAGGATTGGCGAGGCATAACCGATTGTAAACTGGCTTCTGTGTTTTAGCCCCTGTCTTGCTCGTAAAACTATTGACATGAAGACTTGAAGTCGCTTAATCAATTGCTGATTGTTGCTTGCTAAGGACTAACTATCTGATTGGTTATGTGTTGCTACTTTTGACTTGTTTTGAAAACGTGTATACACGTCTATAGCAGGGCCCAAAGGGAGAACAGCTATTGGCTTAATTAGGCTACCCTCATTAAACAAATTGACATTACGTTTTTACAGAGTATTTTGGGAATGGATAAGATTGTGAGAATCATAATTATAGCAAACAGCACTAACATATTGGTTTCCATTAAGTATAATTAACTGTGGATGTCGCAATCTGTCATGATTGGGATACAATGTTTGTGTACTTGTCCTCATCACAGTGAAAGATAAACGATCGTGTTTGTAGTAACAGTACAGTGAAACCTGTCTATAATGGCCACTTTTGGGACCTCAGGAAAATGGCCTTTATACACAGGTGGTGCAACCTTTCTGTGGAGGTTGATTTCTATAGAAGGTGTCATTTTGGGGTCATAACAAGGGGCCTTTATACACAAGTGGCTGCCCTATAGAGGTGGCCACTAATACAGGTTTGACTGTAGAGTGATACATTTTGTTATTTCTTTTTCTTCATTCTCCGCTGTGATAGATTTTTTTCTTATGCAAAGTGAGCCACACAACGTGCATTGAATTGTCACTTCACAAAAACAGCTCTGGTTTTGAGCGTTTTGCTTGCAAAACTCCTCTCAATCTGCATCTTTGAGTTTCATGCTCAGAATTTATCATAATACATGTTAAGGCTTTGTGCTGCTTTTGTCAATTAACTATAATTATTTGATTGCTGTGTTCTGTCTTGATAATATGGGTCGAATGGGTCAGATTAAATATTTAATTGGTTGTATCGGTTTCTCTATCAGTTTTCAGCCAACCAACTCTCACCGTCCTGAACAACGTTAGGGTCATCAATGAAGGTGCATCGTTCACGTTGACATGTTCCATGACTGCTTCTCC
The DNA here is from genome assembly GCA_900245855.1 of Calvadosia cruxmelitensis. Classification (NCBI taxonomy): domain Eukaryota; kingdom Metazoa; phylum Cnidaria; class Staurozoa; order Stauromedusae; family Kishinouyeidae; genus Calvadosia; species Calvadosia cruxmelitensis. Next base: position 34,717 of record OFHS01000064.1, on the reverse strand, counting down.
TGCTGTTTCAACATACACATGGTTCCAAGGAGCCATCCAGCTGACAGGAGAAACCAGCAGCCAGTTAACCAGAACATCGAATAGCTTGAACTCTGGCGATTATACTTGCCGAGGAAACAATGCAGTCGGAGGCAGCAGCTCTGTATCGACTTCATTGACAATTCACAGTAAGATTTTGCAATCCAACCTTTTCATCTACTATTGATGAAGCTCATCTTAGCAATTTGTTGCTTATATATTTTCTACCGCTCTCACAATAGTGTTCTAGTTTTTACACTGATGGAATTTTGTTCTTTTTTTTTGTTAGATTTTGGTCCTCCGTCGGTCGCTCCTGCCACGCAAACAGTCAACGAGGGTGTTGGAGCATCATTTAATTGCGATCCAAAAGTGGTACCTTCAGCAGGCGTTACCATCACATACTCATGGACCAATGATGCTGATGCTGTTGTGTCAACTGCACAATCATTGGTATTTGCAAGCGTTGTCCAAGGAAATGACAACACGTACACCTGTAAAGTGACGGTTGATGGAGTCGAAAGGTCATCAACTACTGGCCGCTTGATTGTGCAATGTAAGGGACGAGACTGCTTGTAATGAAATTGCTCTACAATTATTGTTAGTCAATATATTTTTGTGCAAATATTGTTTACAGCTTGTGATATTGTTCATATGTGAACGCACAATTTGACTTACTAGTTATATTTTCTTTTCCTTATGTAATTCATGTTTGACCTTGTTTGTAATTCCTGTTTTAGATATCAGACAACCAATCCTTAGCGCATCAATCAATGTCATATCAACTGGTGTTGGCTTTACTTTGACATGTACTGTGGATTCATTACCTGCTCCAACTGCTACGGCGTATGTATGGCGCAAAGACAACCAGGAACAATCAGAGCAAGGAAGTACCTTGACAGGGACTGGAGTTATCGGAGAAGCTGGCTCATACACTTGCAGTGCTAGTAATGCCGCTGGGACTAGTTCACAGTCTGCTGCACAGAGCATCTCGTGTAAGTTTTCAACTACTTTGGCGCTGGTTGTCTAAGTTTTTAACCATAGTTAAATAATAAAGAACAAATCTCCAAAGTGTTTATATCAAATTACAGTATAATACAGGAAAGGATAGTTTTAGATAGTTTTATAGTTGTTTTATTGAGCAACTAGACTTTAAATTTCACAATTTTTGGTCCTAAGAATCTGATGACGTTCAATTTATCCTTCAATGAAATCAGCAAAGAAATGTATAGTATAAGGAAATATTTATCTATTTTTATATTTTTTTTTATAAGATCAAGGCTACAATGAACAAAGTTGCAAGAAATTCAAGAAAATATGAACAGTGTTCTGTCAAATTAGTATGATTTAGTAGAACTGGCAACAACGCTCAATTTCAATAACTGAATAACTGTAGACATAATATTTTATTTTTGCTCCATGGTTACGTTCCATTGAACATGAACATTCGGAATTACACAATTGAAAAACATTGGAGCTCATTTAGGAATAATTAAATGTCTAAGTAGCCTGACGCAGTCATGGCAATAAGCCAATTAGTGACAGGAAGAGATTTAAAATGTGATGTGGTGTAATTATTGTAGTACAACGTAGCACGGATAATAAAGTATCATGTTATTTCTGTTGAACAATGGTTACTTATTAGCTAACTATGACAATAATAAATATACAATTGAACAATCAGTCTTATAATATTCCAACCTGTTTCAAGCAACCACCTGTCTTAAGTGACCACCAGTGTTAAGAAATCAATTCGTTGGTACATTTTGTGGTTTCTTAAGACAAATATTTGAAATTTGTAAACTTGTCGAGTCTTGGAGAGTATGACTTCAAGCATTGATATATCCAACGTATTATTGAGCTGCACTTCTGGTTGTTTGACATTTATTGTTTATTTTACCAACAGTCTTTGCCCAAGCAACAGTCAGTAGCAGTGCCCCAAGTAACGTTGTCTCTGAAGGTGCATCATTCACTCTGACGTGTTCTGTGACTGCATCGCCTGCTGTTGACACATACACATGGTTCTTGGGAGGTTCGCAAATAACAGGAGAGAACAACAACGAACTGACTAGGACATCAAGCGACTCAAATGCCGGAGCCTACACTTGTCGCGGCAACACTGCTGCCGGGAGTGGTCCAGTATCGACAGCAATTACGATCTACAGTAAGGATGGCAATCGATTTCTCAATCAGATATGTTTCCTTGGATTATCTTGTTGTTGTTGCGAAGGAAATGTTGACATGCCTTTATCACAGCCTGAAATATTTGATTTTCATTAACACATCTGAAGTTACTAGTTATCTTTTGATGACCCATCCATGGTCATTTGTTAATAGGATTGAAGGCTACTCTAGATCAGTGGTAAGCCTTAAACTGAATGACACGTTCAGTTTGAACTTCAGAAGATGACAAGACAATGTGTTGACTGCTTCAGACATTAGTAATTTAAAGCATTCAAGCTTATTTGTTTTCTGTTGTCAGATTTTGGCACGCCTGTTGTTAGTCCAGCAACACAAACAATCGTTGAAAATGGAGGAGCACAATTCTCATGCGAACACAAAGTGTCCCCGGCGCCACCATTTGCAATTTCATACTCATGGACAGATAGTTCGAATTCAGGAAAAGGATCCCTATCTGTGCTGACGTTTGCATCTGTCAGCGATACTGACGATGATACATACATCTGTGCAGTGACAGCTGGTGGAATTACGAATCAGTCAAATGGCGGACGCCTGATTGTACATCGTAAGTACTTTTTCCTCACAGTGTTGCGTGTAAACTGTTAATAACATAGCAACATCGTGATGAGTTCGTAATATTAATTTCGTCAGATGTATTAAAGTCTTTTCTCATATTGCAGTACGAGTCAGTTTTTGTTAGATAGCGGCATTTTTGATTGTCCTAATTTAGGCTATAGAATAAGTAAATCAAAAGAAGCTAAAAGCTATGGAATTTAAAAACGGAGTCCGTCAAGCAATCTGTTAGTATGCCTCTATGAAGGTGAGCATAAGAAACGTCATATGTCAGAATTTGTTATATGCTCTACTTTCAAGGATATGAAGCACTCAGACTAATTTACACAGATACTGTACTCGGAGTAAAAATTTCACAGGATAGCTACTTTACTGAGTAAATATATTTTGTGTTACTCGTACTCTGAATCGGCGTAAAAATAGTGCAAAGTATCTTACTCTGAGTAATATTTTATTAGGCGTACTTTTACTTTTACTAAAAGTAATTTCAAGTTAACTTACTCTTACTCTTACTCAGAGTAATTTTGAAGCTGCTTACTTTTACCCTTACTAAGAGTACAAATGAAATGTATCGCTCCTATCCTTGTCTACTTTATACAATGAAACCTAACTATAATGGTCACCTCTGGGACCTGAAAAAATGACCTTTATAGACAGGTGGCCTTTCTGTCCAGGTTGATTTCTATAGAAAGTGTCACTTTAGGGTTACGAAAAGTGGCCTTTGTACACAGGTGGCTGCTCTATAGAGGTAGCTGCTAATACAGGTTGCTGCTGTACTATTTTCTGTTTCCAAGCAAGCAGTTGCCTCTATGGCACGTTTTACAGAATAGCGAGTTTAAAAACAAAATTATCAATAGAATATAATTATAATAAATTTAAACTGTTTCATTGTTTTTTCTCATTGCAGATACAAATAAACCATTAGTAACGACGACAGCTTCAGTCACTTCGCCTGGAATGGAATTTACGTTAACCTGCGCTGTTGTATCAAATCCCCCTCCAATATCTTACAAGTGGTTCAGAGGCAATGTTGAACTACTGTTAAATACAGGCAGGACACTCCGTCGTGATGCATCGTTAGATCACGCTGGCTCTTACACTTGCATTGCTGTGAACACAGCAGGAGAAAGCCCAGTTTCTGATCCGCTGAGCATCAGTTGTAAGTATCTGACTTCTATTTTTTTTTTTTCGATCATGCTTTTTACATTCACAACAGAACTGAGTTTTGGCAGCTAATGTATCTGAAGGGCCTGCAATTTAAATAATTTTATTTATTTTTCTTAACAGTCTTTGATCAAGCAACAATCAGCGCTCCTAATAATGTCATCTCGGAAGGTTCATCATTCACATTGACATGTGCAGTGACTGCTTCTCCTGCTGCCACATCGTTCACATGGTTTTTGGACGGGCAGGAAATCAACTCAGAAACCAATGCTCAATTGACCAGGACATCAAGTGTCTCAAATTCTGGAGCATACACTTGTCAAGGAAACAATGATGCTGGAAGCGGACCCCAGTCTATATCCTTGACAATTCACAGTAAGAAATCACGTTGCATTTTGCAACCACTTTTTAATGCAATGTTTACTATTGGATTTTGCCGTATTAGGCACAACTCTGTATTTACTTCAATGCTGTCTAGGAATTTTTTCAAAATACTGAACTGAGGCTATTAAGATGTGACATTATTTAGGCTTAGCAGCAATATGTGATTTTTAAGAACTAAAAACTTGTCATTACTTTTGTTTATAGACTTTGGAAATCCATCTGCCTCGTTAACTGAACAGACCGTTGTCGAGAACAACCTAGCCTCGTTTACTTGCAACCCCAATGTTACACCTTTAAGTGGTGTCTCATTTGCCTACTCATGGAGAAATCAAGCTAATCAACAAGCTGGCATATTGTCATCGCTGACGTTTACAAGTGCACAGATAACAGATGACAATACATATGTCTGCCACGTGACAGTCACAGGGATCACCACTGGAGTCACAAGGCAATCAAATGACGTGCGGCTCTTTGTGCATTGTAAGTAAATTAATGTAATGCAATTTAACATTATTCCTTTATTAGATTCTGGTGTCTTTTCTTGTGATATTTTTGCCTTATATAAATTGACCTTGTGTTGGCCAACTCTAATTTGATTGCGTTTTGTGGCTGGTGCAACTTTGGACCACAAACGTCTGGTTTCTACTTGCGTAAACACCTGTGCTGAGAGACTACCTGTGTTAAGAGACCACCTGTGTTATGAACACGCACGTCATAAAGGTGGCTTTAGTTGGCCATATACTTGTTGTCCTTAGGAGAATTATTCTCACGAAGGAAATCAAAATTATTCGCATTTGAATTCGCTTTTCCGACTTTTAAAATTTAACATTCGAAATTGAAATCGAAAATTTCTAATGCTGGACTTGGTCTCATCTCTGGTTTGAATGGTCCTTTGTTACATGTAGCTGTATGGACATGTTCTGATTCTTATTTTGTTTTCTCATTTACAGTTATCAGGACACCAGTATTAACCACATCTCACACCGTCACTTCACCGGGTATCAGCTTCACATTGACTTGTGCTGTTACTTCGAATCCTGCTCCAACATCATACATGTGGCGTAGAGGCACCGACATACTGGCTGACCAAGGAAGCACACTGAAGCGTGATGCAGCCACGGACCAAGCGGGCACTTACACATGCACGGCTACCAACGCAGCGGGGACAAGCTCACAATCCAATTCAATAAGCATCGCATGTGAGCTTCAGTTATCTATTTGTCGTACTACCTTGAATTGTGATGTCCAAAATGAGCCATTAATATCATCGATGCTTAGTTCCAATGGGCAGGGGGAATATTGCTGTTATGTTTTTTACCTCTCCAACTGTTAAAAACTCATCACCATAGATAAGTTGTTGGTTTAGTTGGAGCTGCTTACCCGCGATTGGTGTTTGCAGATAGCAGCTGTGAGCAATGTGCTATTCTTTTTCTTGAGAAATGTGGAAGAAATTTTAATTACGTATTATTTCCTTTAACAGACTTTGCTCAAGTGACAATCAGCACTCCGAATAATGTCATCTTGGAAGGTTCATCATTCACATTAACATGTGCAGTGACTGCTTCTCCTCCTGCCACAACGTTCACATGGTTTTTGGAAGGGCAGGAAATCAACTCAGAAACCAATGCTCAATTGACCAGGACAGCAAGTGTCTCAAATTCTGGAGCATACACTTGTCGAGGAAACAATGATGCTGGAAGTGGACCCCAGTCTACATCTTTGACAATTCACAGTAAGAAGTCAAGCTTGATTTTGAGCTGCTCTGATGTTTTGTAGGAGTTCCTCTAAGCCATATCTGTAGCATATAGAAGTAAGCAACATTACTTTTATTTACAATTAGATCTCACACAAACTACTTGAAAGTAAATGAACTTAGTCAAATCTTGGCCAGATTTTTCAGAAATTACTGATGATCAAGAACATAATTATAGGGATCACATCAGTACGATAAAGGAGAACTGTAGAAGAATGGTTGTCCACTGCCATGCAATTTGTCCACAAAATCATCAAAACATTACATGATTGTACAGTTATCTTTCCTTTCTATTTTGTAAATGGTATTTATTGTGTCCTGATAAAGCTTGAATGATCCATATGCATTATATTTTCTTTAGATCTTGAAAGCAGTCTATAAATGTTTGACATGTCTGTGTTGTGACCAACAGATTTTGGCCCTCCGTTAGTCGATCCTGCCACGCAAACAGTCAACGAGGGTGTTGGAGCATCATTTAATTGCGATCCAAAAGTGGTACCTTCAGCAGGCGTTACCATCACATACTCATGGACCAATGATGCTGATGCTGTTGTGTCAACTGCACAATCATTGGTATTTGCAAGCGTTGTCAAAGGAAATGACAACACGTACACCTGTAAAGTGACGGTTGATGGAGTCGAAAGGTCATCAACTACTGGCCGCTTGATTGTGCAATGTAAGGGACGAGACTGCTTGTAATGAAGTTGCTCTACAATTATTGTTAGTCAATATATTTTTGTGCAAATATTGTTTACAGCTTGTGATATTGTTCATATGTGAACGTACAATTTGACTTACTAGTTATATTTTCTTTTCCTTATGTAATTCATGTTTAATCTTGTTTGTAATTCCTTTTGTAGATATCAGACAACCAATCCTTAGCGCATCGATCAATGTCATATCAACTGGTGTTGGCTTTACTTTGACATGTACTGTGGATTCATTACCTGCTCCAACTGCTACGGCGTATGTATGGCGCAAAGACAACCAGGAACAATCAGAGCAAGGAAGTACCTTGACAGGGACTGGAGTTATCGGAGAAGCTGGCTCATACACTTGCAGTGCTAGTAATGCCGCCGGGACTAGTTCACAATCTGCTGCACAGAGCATTTTATGTAAGTTTCCAACTGCTTTGGCAGTGATTTTCAGCGGGTGAAGTTTTTATCTCAGTTAAGCTCATCCCCTTACATAAGTTGTTTGGCAGTGTTGCTCGGTTTAGTGGGAGCTGCTTACTTGCAGATGGCTGTAGAGATGGGAGCTACTTATGAGACTTAAGATGAGTTCACTATCATACAATAATCTATGTTAGACTACCCATAACCTATGATAAACTACCCATTGCCTAGTTAAGATACTATCCTCGATTCTACCTTTGCTGCCTGCAGACTATGGTTAGAGTTTAGCCTTACCTAATCTCCATTCGGCAGCGTGTCATTTCAAATAGCTTTCACCAACTTTAAATAAGTTAGCTTTAGAAAACCATGTAACGTTATTCATGAAGAAAGCACATGCCGGTTTTAACTGATAACTGAGGATTAGTAAATAGTAAATTCAGATGTTTGATATTCAGAGCAGTTCTACAGTGGCAGAATCCATCTAGGAGGCACAAAAGTAACAGTGTCGCTCTGCACTGATGCTATTTGTCCAGCATAGCATGGAAAATAAACTCCTCCCTAACAGGGCAGCAACATTGTCGGAGCTCAAGAGCTTGCTGTGATTCGAACCTGCACGGGTCTTGAGAACGAAAACTTGCGATCCTGCCACTCGACCATAGCGCTATGCTAATCTTTGAATCTGAAAAGATTGTTTTGTCCTAAATATCAACTAGGATTAGCCTCCATGAATTTTAAATATTTCGGATGCCACCTGCTAATTCCCTACCCTAGAAATATATATGGCTCTAGAAATAGCTTAAAATTCAAAGTGATACCATTGTCATCAAGGTGTAAAACCATTTAATACCACACGATTGAAACTACCATTGATTCATGTGTCTTTATTGGTAAAAATCAACCAAGAATACACGCATAGAAGGCACCATTAACACTTGTCCTGCTCGTAAAACTAGTTCAATGAAGACTTGAAGTCGCTGTATTGATTGCTGATTGGTTGATTCCTAGGGACTAACTATCTAATTGGTTGTATGGTGCTTCTTTTGACTTGTTTTGAAAACGTGTATACACGTCAATAGCAAGCCATGGGTTAAGTGTGCATGTATGCTATACAGGTTACAGACATGTCAAATACTAAGTCACTACATTGATTTAGATATAACTTTCAATTTAAATAATCCAATTGATGGAGAGGACATAACATCTTCCGATAGTGAGTTCCACAAGCGGACTGCAGGGTCAAAAAATGATAATGCCTGGTGTTTATTCATGTAGCTAGATTTAGAGGCTATCTTTACATCATTACTTAACTTCCCAACATTAACCCTTGTCCTGCTATTGACGTGTATACACGTTTTGGAAACAAGTCAAAAGCAGCAACATATAACCAATCAGAAAGCTAGTCCCTAGCAATCAGCCAATGAGCAATCTATGAAGCGATTTCAAGTCTTCATTTAACTAGTTTTGTAAGCAGGACAAGGGTTAAGGTGATATGAACAGGGTTAATCTGTACTCGCTGGAGCAATTATAAAATTACACAATTTTGTTGTAATTTGTGTAATCAATATGACATTCATTTTTTTCAACAGTCTTTGACCAAGCAACAGTCAGTAGCAGCAGTGCCCCAGATAACGTTGTCTCTGAAGGTTTATCATTCACTCTGACGTGTTCTGTGACTTCATCGCCTGCGATTGAAACGTACACATGGTTCCTGGGAGGTTCACTGATTTCAGGACAGAGCAACAACCAACTGACTAGGACATCAAGTGACTCAGATGCCGGAGCCTACACTTGTCAAGGCAACATTGGCTCAGATAGTAGTCAAGTGTCAACATCACTCACTATCTACAGTAAGGATGGAAATCATTTCATAGCTACATCTAAATTTCACATTGTGTGACAATACAATTGTATGGCATGAAACTGTAATGTAATGTAATATAATGATTTGAGCACTCCTGTGGAAAACAGTGCTTTCCTTTATCTAACTTCTCTTGCGTTGAAGTAGTTTTGCCCATTTTCCGCGATTGTTTACTATTTTCATATAGCTGCATGGTGGAAATCCCAATGACTCTATATCGTTGTTCATTATGAAACTGCCTGTAAGCATTAGTCCCAATTATGATTAATCACAACTAATTATGATTGATCACGACTAATTACAACTAATTGCGATTATTTATGACTAATTATGGGATCTTTGTTCTCGTTAGATTTTGGTGTACCATCTGTTGCTCCAGCAACACAAAGTATCATCGCAGGCAGCACTGCGTCAATCAACTGTCAATCAAACATTGTACCTGCAACTGGAATTATTATCACTTACTCATGGACAAATAATTTGAATGCCGAAGTTGGATCAGCATCACAACTGTCGTTTTCTAATGCTGCTACATCTGACGATAACACGTACGTCTGCAGAGTGACCGCAGGGGGGATCACAAGAGAGTCCAACGGAGCCAGACTCATTGTCAACCGTAAGTATTTTAATCGTGATAAGATACATTCTAATTTGTACTCAGTCAAACCTTTATTAGCGACCACTTCTATAGAGCAGCCACCTGATATAAAGGCCACTCTTCTTAACCCTAAAATGACACTTTCTATAAAAATCAAACTGGACAGAAAAGCCACCTGTCTTTAATGGTCATTTTCCTCATTTCCAAAAGGTGACAATTATAGAATAGTAGTTGAACAAGCAGATATCTTTGTTCTGAGATTAATTTTTGACTGCTCCTTTAATGGCCTCTGAATCTTGAGCTGTGTTACCATGGGTTGCCTCCTATCGTAACCTTGTATCAGGATCCTAATGTAACCTGAATACTTGTGGCGAATGTACAGTGAATAGCAACTACAGTCAAACCTGTAGTAGCAGCCACCTCTATAGAGCAGCCACCTATGTATAAAATCCACTCTTCGTAACCCCAAAGTGACACTTTCTATAGAAATCAACCTGGACAGAAAGTCCACCTGTCTATAAAGGTCATTTTTTCAGGTCCCACAGGTGACCGTTATAAACAGGTTTCACTGTAAAACAAATATGATTGGGTCACATTTGAATGAGAGCATAGTTTGCAAGATCCGGTAGATACCTGCATAAATCCCTATCATTTATCATTATAGAATAACTTGATGGTCATGCAATATTCACAGGGAAACACTGCTTCTTATTGCCTGTCTATCTGTCATCAGTGATAATAAACACATAATTATATTTTCTCTTTGTTTTATTGTTATCAAACATGATGGTTTTTTATGATCGATGACTTTGTTTTGAGGTTGTCATTTTTTCTCGTCCATTAGATTTGTCCGATGTGACATTGACTGGACCTAATGGTGTTATGAATGGAGCTGCATTGGCATTGACGTGTAATGTCATCACAAACATTCCTGGTCAAACCACAATCACATGGCACCGAGATGGGTCACTTATACCAGGTGCTGGTGGGCCAATGAATACCGGAGGAACAACATACAACAAGGGCACCACAGAATTATCAGATTCTGGGACTTATACGTGTACAGCAACCAGTCCGGCAGGCTCGGAAACATCGGCCGGTTTGGATGTGGCATGTAAGTCGTCATTTGCAATTACGATGTGACCTTCAAGTTGCACCCGTATAAACCGTTTGTGATGTTTCAATGGATTGATAAGGTTCGACACCAAGATAAGAGACATATGGTAGAGTTGCTACTGCTAAACAGTACCTTAGTCACACGATAGACAGTATTTCAGGGCATTACATGGATTATTTAGAGGACGAGGTCTGGGTGCTAGTTACCAGATCCCAATACCCTTGCCACATGATAAAGGTTTTGATTGTACATTCCTGATTTGTAAGATTGGCAGTCAATACGAAATAGTGAATATTTACGATCCCAAACCATCCGCAACAAATAGCTGTGGATTATCTGATGGAGAAGCTGCCGCTGTCATGTCTTCATCACTGTAGCATGATCCATAACATCAGCAACTCCTTTTGAACTTTGCTCTTAACGATGGGTATAGCAAGCCAATCCGCTCGCACGTCTCATACAGTTAAAATCAATTCTGTGAAAGAACAAGCATTTAAATGTTTGTAGATGTCTTCCAATCAGTCACATTTAATTGGGAAAAAATTAAGATGCGGTCTTAATTTGCAGCCCATTTAATTTAATGCTCAAGCACAAGGAAAAAGGCACGGTAAAACCCTTGTTATGTGTTTTAAAATATAATGCCATCATGAAAATTTGAAACATTTTTGACACTGTTTCCTTCCTGGGCGATGCAAATTTCACTGTTATCTATATACTACAAGCACCATAGGATCACGCTAGTAGTACTTGCTTTGATAGATTTCAAGAAAAAAACTTCAACTATCGGGAATATAAAATGCTCTTGAATTTTTATGGCATATTAGACTAAAAAGTTTTATAAATTAAATTGGGAGTTGCTTTGATCGATTTCAAGTAAAAAACTTTAACTATCGGGAATATAAAATGCTCTTGAATTATGGCATAGTAGACTAAAAAAGTTTTATCGATTAAATTGGGAGTTGCTTTGATCGATTTCAAGAAAAAACTTTAACTATCGGGAATATAAAATGCTCTTGAATTTTTATGGCATATTAGACTAAAAAAGTTTTATCAATTAAATTGGGAGTTGCTTTGATCGATTTCAAGAAAAAACTTTAACTATCGGGAATATAAAATGCTCTTGAATTTTTATGGCATGTTAGACTAAAAAAGTTTTATCAATTAAATTGGGAGTTCGTTAAACGTCTGGATTTAAATGGATTTTATCCGCGTTTCATTTAAATCATGTTGATTGTACTCGTAGTTAGTATTTATAATGCAACTATATTTATGAAGCTGCAACCGTAAAGCTGAATGCAAATTTCAATTTTATACAAACAAATCCATTCACGGCCACTTATCTTGCTTATAGATGTCCACTAAATGTTGTATTTCTCTGTTTATGTCTTGAAATATATCTACTATCAATCAATCAATCAATCAATCAATCAATCAATCAATCAATCAATCAATCAATCAATCAATCAATCAATCAATCAATCAATCAATCAATCAATCAATCAATCAATCAATCAATCAATCAATCAAGCAATCAAGCAATCAAGCAATCAATCTGCCTGTAGTTTCTGAACCAACACAAGCAGAAGAGGTGCTATACTGAGTGCTAGTAGTTCTGCACGTTAATGCGCCCAAAAGTAACTAATGCAAGATGTAGAGAAAACGATTTTGCACACAACAATGCAGTATATATTGTTTTTAATTGTATTCCTTCAGACGTTCATGCGATGTACATTGTAGACTAGACGGTAAGATATTATAGCCCGTTTGAAATCAGAAGCCATTGTGGGAGCTAGGGGTACAGTCAAACCTGTATGAGTGGCCACCTCTATAGAGCAACCATTATTAGTAGCCCCAAAATGATACTTTCTATAGAAATCAACCTGGACAGAAAGGTCACCTGTCTATTAAGACTATTTCCCTCAGATCCAAAAGGTGACCATTATAGACAGGTTTCACTGTATATATGGTAATCTACAATGATGCTAGAGCAATTTGGATGTTGCTTCATCTTCTTTGTCATTCTTGATTTTTAATTTGACAAATTTTATTGACTTTGCAGTCCTGGCATTTGTGAGTCTTGTCAACAATGGGCAATCAGTCGTGACGACAGGAGACACGATATCACTGAAGTGCAATGTTGTCTTCAGTGGCATTGTAACATATGTTTGGAGGCGGAGTGGTAATTCGATTCCTGGAGCAAATACGGATCTTCTCACAATAGCATCGGCTTTGGTCACAGATGCTGGCGATTACAGATGCGATGCCACAAACAATGCTGGCACTGTGCAATCTGGCTTGGAGTCAATAGCATGTAAGTTGCAGCTAGTATTTATGTTGCTTTAGAATGTTTGGTATGTGCCTGCCTCCTTCATTTTCGTTGAGCTTCTAAAGCAGTGCGGACTCAACCACATATTTCCAGCAACCAGCGTTGGTAAAAAGCTAACCGCGGCTTAGACTACTGTTTGACAAGGAGATCTATTTTACAGATCAATTGAGATGAATTCATTTTGGTTTTCTTTTCATCAAAACCTTTTTCATCGTCCAGCATCAGAATAATCAATCTGACTATCAACATTTCTACACTGGCACTGTCTATCACAGATGCTCCAGAATTTCCACAGATGCGCACATTTTATAATTCTCGAGATCCAAATGCGTGACACATGGACATTTTTTGGCTCTTTGTGACTTGAATCATTTGACCGTATGGTTTTTCAGAAATGTAGGAATGTCACACGATTGAGTTTGTGATGGGAAATTATTTTCAAGAAAACATCTTTTACGTCCTTAGCAATGCAAAGCATGTCTGTTCCCTTTAAACTGTGTGCTTAAGTTGTTATTGTTGTGAATGAACGGTGGACATTTTATTGCTAATTCGGCTGTCAATTAAAAAGGTTGTTTAAGGTTTTTAAGCACATGGCAGCATTGTGCGCCAGGAAAATGGCATTGCCACATACCACTACTGCTGCCCTGGGGACGAGGTACGATGCGGAAATGTTACGTTGCTGTCATTGTCTGCCAATGCCAAGGTTTTTCCGTGACAGGAATGACAGCATTGGGCACAGACGTGGTCTACCGAGTTTCCAGGGACTCGGTTATTGGTGATGGAAGCAAGTCAAAACCAGGCTCTTGTTTCGCTGTGTGCTTAAAAATTGATTAAATATTATCTCTATGTTAGATACTTAAAATGCACATCAGATACATCATAGGTAGTTATATCTTTGATAAAAAGTTGAATATTATTCTAATCTGCACTGTTTCGGTGTGTGGAAATGGCTGTCTGTGTCTGTATGTGAGAGACTTGTTTCTGTCTGTGAGCTCAGGTTGAAATTCATTGTTGGCACTTTTAACAAAACTGTACAACTAAATAGTAGGAACACAATGATGCTGAAGCAAAAGTTGGGACAAAGTTGCAGGTACACCCGTTCTGAATTCCATAAAATGCCATGTACCTCAAACTACTTTGTTATGAGACGCACTGTTGCAACCGTCTTACTGACTTGCAAATGTGTTTGTTCTCTTCTTCTCTTGAAGTCTTTGGGATGCCCACGATCGATGCCTTTCGGGTGGTTGTACCGGCTAATGAAGAGATGAGTTTGACTTGCAACATTGCTGCTCAGCCAGCTCCAACATCTTATCAATGGTTTCTGAACAATGTTGTCATACCGGGAGTTACAGGACGTGTCTTGTCAAAAGCGGCAAGGGCAGAAGATGCAGGAGATTACACTTGTTCTGCTACCAATACTGCTGGCAGTAGTCCAACATCGCCTTCTTTGACCATCTACAGTGAGTATCAATTCAATACGTTCTCTGCCATGATGTAGTAGCCGATTGTTGTGGTGATGTTAGACAGTCAATTACAGTCAAACCTGTATTAGCGGCCACCTCTATAGAGCAGCCACCTGTGCATAAAGGCCACTTTTGAAAAGCTTAAAATGACACTTTCTGTAGAAATCAACTTGGACAGAAAGGCCACCGTCTATAAAGGTCATTTTTGTCAGGTCCCAGAGGTGACCGTTATAGACAGGTTTCACTGTATGGGATAATGGTCACCCTTTAAGTGCAGCAACTTGTCAATAATGCCCAAAGGTAAGGATTCCCAAACTAACGTTTCCTTAGAATGCAACGTGACCTATATAATGTCATGATCCCCTGTCTATAAAGACCAGTCTTCCTTCTATTTTATGACCATTGTAGACACGTTTGATGACTGGACGGTTTTGTTAGTGGTTGGTTCCTTTAAGTTGATTAAGAACTCCGTAGTATGATCTGAATATTGCTGGATAAGTTGTCATTTAAAAGGATAAGAGCTGTTATTTTATCCAATATGTTTCTAATAGGGGATGTGCTAGCTTGTTTCTCATGTGCACAGATGACCTCATTTGTCGTTTGGTAATTCGTTAAGTCTGTACATTGTTAACAATCCGGTCTACTGTATTTCTCATTTTCTCTTGGGAAAATGGTAAAGCCAGGCAAGTTTGTCACTCACTAGTTATACTAAATCCTATTCCGTAGGGCATTTCCAAATTTATCTTCGAATTCTCTAAAGATGCATTTCTTTGACTTACCTATTTTTTGATGTTGTTGTTGCTTTTCAGTAGCAATTTATCATCTCTCTCTCTTCATGTTTAATTGATTGTTGTTCTTTTAATTGGACATTGTATAATCTTTTTTTGCGCCTATAGGATTTGATACTCCTGTTGCCGCGCCTGCAAGCCAGACCATCGTTCTTGGCAATCCAGCCACCTTCACTTGTGCGCCGAATGTCTTGCCGTCCAATCCGTCCATGTCTTACTCATGGAAAGACAGTAGTAACAATGTGCTGATTTCCAATCAGGACCTGGTGTTTGCAAGTGTTGCTCTGGCAAATGCAGGCAACTATTTCTGTGAAGTGTCTGTTAGCGGCACAACAAGGCTGTCGAACACCGTGTCCTTGGCTGTCAATTGTGAGTATAGAGATTGCACTGGATGCACTATGTATAACACATGGGATGGAGGGCGGTACTTGAGGATAAAAAGCAGTACAGTCAGGCTATTTATAATGGGTGCACCAGCTTAAAAATGTCTTGGTTGTATACATATCTAAGTGTCTATAACAGCCACCACCTACCTGTCTATAGCGAATACCTGTCCATAGTGACCACCTGTCTATGGTGACCACTTGCCTTAAGTGACTACCTATCTAATTTTCTATGATGACCACCTGTTTATAATGACCACCTGTCCATAGTGACCACATGTCCATAGTGACCACCTGTCTATAGTGACCACCTGTCTATAGCGACCACCTGTCTATAGTTACCACCTGTCTATAGTGACCACCTGTCTATAGTGACCACCTGTCCATAGTGACCACTTTTCTTTAGCGACCACCTCTCTATAATGACTACTAGTCTATAGTGACCACTTGTCGGAGGTCCCTAAACAATGTCTTCCACAGAACTCATGGAGATAAATAAATGGATGATTTATTTTAACCATGATATGATATACCAACAATTAGTTGTGTTGTCATGGGTTGATATAAACTAATACTAACGAGAGTCCAGTTTCATCAATATCAACAATGTTTCTATAGTCAAAACTGTATTAGCAGCCACCTGTGTATAAAGGCCACTCTTCATAACCCCAAAATGACACTTTCTATAGAAATCAACCTGCACAGAAAGGTCACTTGCCTATAAAGGTTATATTTTCAGATCCCACAGGTGACCATTATAGACAGGTTTCACTGTATAGTGAAGAAGAGGTTAAGACCATATCGCAAAAGATGTAACGTGTAAGACCGTGAAAGAAATTGTACAAAGACAGTCATTTACAGATGGCGCAGCTCTTGACTGGGCAAAGTCTCATAATTAATCATATTTAATAAAGTAGAAGTCCTTCAATCTGCATCATTGCATTAATTAATCATGTCAGTTTTTCCAAGATTACTTGTCTTGTCATTTGCAGTTAAGACCATAATGCGGCATGTACTCTGTCTTCTTATACAGTCAAACCTGTATTAGCGTCCACCTCTATAGAGCAGCCACCTGTGCATAAAAGCCACTCTTCATGACCCCAAGATGACATTTTCTATTGTAATCAATCTGGACAGAAAGGCCACCTGTCTATAAAGGTCATTTTTCTCAGGTCCAAGAGGTGACCGTTATAGACAGGTTTCATTGTACTCTGACTTGTTCCCTTTAATACATTGAGATAACTATGATAAAATAATATGCTTGTCTTTTCATGTAATGAATGGAACCTGATAAACCAATGGCTCATCTCAGCGATTTTGATTGATTGTTTTAGTCATTGGCGACCCGGAATTGAATCCAACTGGTCCTGTTGTTTGGAATATTGGCACCACGAACACAATCACGTGCACTCCAAACTCAGAAGGGGCAACCATCACATGGGAGAAAGATGGCACACCCATCCCTGGCGAAAGCAATCCAAGCCTTACCGTTGGTCCTCTTACCAAAACTGACGATGGGGCCTATGTCTGCGTGGTTACCCTTGGCCTTGATGAACGGAGATCGCCGCCGACGCTTGTGCAAGTTGCCTGTAAGTGTGCTGCTGTGTTGAGTTATCATGCTTATGGCGTCATGTGTGAAAGATGCTTGCTTGTAGCGCAAATGATTTAACCCTTGTCCTGCTATTGACGGGTATACACGTTTTGAAACAGGTCAAAAGTAGCGACACATGACTAATCAGATAGTTAGTCCTTAGCAAGCAACCAATCAGCAATTTGTGAAGCGACTTCAAGTCTTCATTTAAATAGTTTTACCAGCAGGACAGGGGTTAATAGTGCAATACTAAAATCAAATATTTCTTGATGACCACGTCAAAATAGTTTTGTGAATTTTCAATAATTAGACTGCTTTTGATTGATCCGTTGGGTAATAAAATGAAACAGATTTGTTTGTAAGTGGGTTGATCCTTAAACTGATTAAAACGATTGTAACAAGGAATCATTTCAGAATTACGTCACGCTACAATTACTTCATTAAGAAGTTAATTGTACAGTCAAAACCTATTTGACTGGGCATCTGTATAAGATGACTCTTGTTCTAAGAGGCCTCTTTCAAGTGGACCCTAAAAGCTTTAATCAATGCTATTTACTCTGATCAATGAACACTACTGTATAAAAAATCGTGAATTTTTCATGCGTGTTTACATGTGTAAGAAAGGCATGAAGAACAACTGAAAAGGGCATTTTTTAATTTTCATTTTTTAATTAGAGCTTTCTGTTCAGGATCTAGTCGTAATAAAGAAAGTTCAACACATAGGCCTACTGATAAACAAACAAACAATAGAGTTTTAAAAGGTGTGAAAATATAGTCGTGAAAAAGGCGTGAAAAATGTGTGATAATGGTCATCTTTATATATGCTGACTTGAGGGTCATTGACTCATTGTTTATGGGTAAGGTCATGACTGTAAGACAGTTTGAAGAGGTAGCTTTCGACATTTTTAACCCTTGTCCTGCTATTGACGTGTATACACATTTTCGCAACAAGTCAAAAGTAGCAACACATAACCAATCAGATAGTTAGTCCTTAGCAAGCAACCAATCAGCAATTGAGGAAGCGACTTCAAGTCTTCATTTAAATAGTTTTATGAGCAGGACTGAGGTTAAATGAATGATGATGCGGGTTTGATCACGTTCAAGGTAATTTCCAATAAATACTTTGAGTGATACAAAACTAATTTACAAGGTTGGATTTTAAAGTAAATCTACATCATCTGTAATAACTGTTCTTACAGTAAACAGCTGAATAGATTCAATGATGAATTGTATCCATACAGTAAGCCTGTATTAGTGGCGACCTCTATAGAGCAGCCACCTGTGTATAAAGGCCATTATTAATAACTCCAAAATGATACTTTCTATACAAATCAACCTGGACAGAAAGGCTACCTGTCTATAGAGGTCATTATTCTTAGGTCCCAAAGGTGACTATTATAGACATTTTTTACTGTACTTGCTTTCCAGTCAACGATCTCCTCACAATAGCTCCCGATGCCAATTTTGCCGTGCTGCAACCTGCGAGCATCAGCTTCTCTTGCATTTCATCAGCGGTGCCAGCGCCGACGTTTTCATGGGAGAAAGACGGCCAGACATTAACAGGGCAGACGTCGTCTAGTCTAGTGATAACAGGTCCTCACTCCCCAACAGAGAATCACGTTTACTTGTGCAAAACAGAAAACCAAGCAGGGGTGATGACATCAAGCTCCATTACCGTCTCAAGTGAGTATAGCACACACAGGATGTACTCCGTATCTTCAAATTGGATATACGGTCGCAATTGGTTAATACGATATTTTAAGAACCGAGAATAAAGTAATAGATTATATGAAAAAAAGACAATAGATGAGAAGACAGCATGTTTGTGTCACAATGGTTCACTGTCATCTACTTTCAGTGGTTCGAAAGGTCCAACAAATAGTTCCAGACAAGGGAGAGCCAGCCCTCTTGACGAGGGTGTCTGTCTCCATGTGTGGCAGCTAATAAAAAAGTCGTTTGCTTTCTAATAAAATTGAAAATTTCTCACCTGCTTGAAGGATTCATATTCGGCTTTCGACATTGAAGACACAAACACATTATATCAGAAACCTTATGACCAATGAGGTTTCATATGGCTTTAGCTGCTATAATGTTGGAAATATCAAATTAAGTAATATAGTCGGAAGTTTTGAGTTTAAAAGTAATTTTCATATGAGCAATGATAATTCTAGTTATAGCTCTAGACCAACCTAAAATAGCGGGAAGATCAACCTACCCAGTATTGCAATATTTGATAGTAAACCTGGTTGCTTATATTTGCGATCTAGGCGTTCGCCATCTGGAATATTTTATTGCATGTAGTGTTGAGTTTTAATGAGTTCGATATCTTTTTCTCACAGTTGTTGGCAAACCAACTGTGACATCCAGCATTGTCCTTCCGCCACCCAGAAACACGGACGTGACGCTGACCTGCGTGACAACGGCCAGTTCATCAGGCGTGGTGATATCATGGCAGAAAAATGCCGTTGATCTTGGTGTAAGCACAGCCACATTGAATCTCGCCAGCATCACAACTGCCCAAGATGGCGACTACACATGCGCAGTGGCAGCCCACAATACCATTGCCACATCCGACCCACTGCAGATCACCACACAATGTAAGTACAGTCAAACCTGTATTAGCGGCCACCTCTATAGAGCAGCCATCTGTGAATTATAAAGGCCACTCTCCATAACCCTAAAACGACACTTTCTTTAGAATTCAACCTGGAGAGAAAGGCCGCATGTCTATAAAGGTCATTTTTCTCAGTTCCTAAAGGTGACCATTATAGACAGGTTTCGCTGTACCAGTACTGTGAGTATTTCACACATACAAAAAACCACTATAAAACGCATCCTAACCGCCGTACTTACCAGAGGCCATAGTTCTGTGAGGATGATATTGAGGAGAAGATTCACTGTATCTGTTCTTGCCACCTTTTCCCAACATGGTAACATCTTCAATAGTTAAACATCTTTTACAGTATCCAATGAGGCCTTGCTTCTTGTGTTTTTATTATTGTTATAATGTAATTCGATTTCTTTTGTTGCTAGTCTTGGATACACCCATCATGTCACCAAGTGGAAATCCGCTTATGGACAACGGGGCCAATGTTGCCCTGCAATGTTCTGTTTCCTCTTCACCATCTGCCACGTGGGCTTGGTATTTCAATGGAGCCCTGTTAGTTGGGGAAACCAGCTTCATATTGACAGTGCAAGCTACTCCGGCCACGGGTGGAAGCTATATTTGCGAAGCCAGTAACACGTTCAACTCAGCAAGCTCAACTGTAACTGTCCTCAGTGGTAAGTGTATGGGTCAAGGATGCGTGTGATACGTTTCTGTCTCTTGATGCCAGTCATTCCTATATCTACGTATTAAATCGATGTATCACAGCTCTTAACAGTGTAGCGCCCAACGATGGCATCTCCCCAAAGGTTGCCAAAATTCTTTGAAAAGAAGTCCAATTTTTTGGAAAATAGCAAAATTTTTAAATGTAATCTCTATAAGAGCTCTGTTTGTCACATATGTCAGCCTAAATTGGGTTTGTAACGATCGCAATAAGGGACTGATGACATTGACTCTGATAAAATGTGACCTTTTCTGAAGTTCAACGTATCTTAATGATCACCGTTGGTAATTGTACAGTCAACAGCAGTAGATCTGTTAAGTGACCATCTGTCGTAAGCAGACACCTGTCCATAGCGGTCACCCATGCGACCACCGTTTGCAAATAGCTACCCATGTTAAAAAATTATCTATTTCATCGACCACCGTTAAATGCGCTTGAACTACGCTTAAACGAGAGTCACCGCCCATTATCACGCTTTGCTCTTGGATGCCACTATCCAGATACCATCTCCAGCACTGAGCTGTACGCCAAAGGACTGCAAGAAGCCGCGTCCACGCTGAACCAGAGAAGAGATCTAAAACTGAAAGTTGACGCCGAATCCGCTCTGGCAGTGATCCTTGCCAATCCACCGACAGAAAAGCAGAGAAGGGGCAAGGGAAACCTTAAAACATTGCGTTGCAGTTTTTAAGCCGGGATCGTGAGACACATCTTAGCTACTTTTAAGTATAGTGCACCATTTTAAATAGAATCTAAGAATAAGGATAGTATAAATGTACCCAACATTAGCGCAAGTCCACTGCGTGGCTCTTTTAACATTTTTTAATTGTATGGCTTGCTGGTCTGCCTTTTTCGATATTTTGAAAGTATATGATGATGAGTCTGATGACCGTTAAATGATGACTTTTTTGCCAAGAGGCCATCTGCGTTAAGTGACCATCTTTATTGAGAAACCAAAGGTTGGCGAAGACTGTCTGTGTCGAATGTTGTTGTTACAGTCAAGCATGTATTAGTAACCACATCTATAGAGCAGTCACCTGTGCATAAAGGCCACTCCTCATAACCCAAAATTGACACTTTCTATAGAAATCAAGCTGGACAGAAAGGCCAACTGTCTATAAAGATCATTTTCCTCAGGTCCTACAGGTGACCATTATAGACAGGTTTCA
This sequence comes from Calvadosia cruxmelitensis, assembly GCA_900245855.1. Lineage (NCBI taxonomy): Eukaryota > Metazoa > Cnidaria > Staurozoa > Stauromedusae > Kishinouyeidae > Calvadosia > Calvadosia cruxmelitensis. The sequence continues at coordinate 12,913 of OFHS01000064.1, read as the reverse complement.
TTGTACAGTGCAACCCCGTTAATATCACCTCGGTTAATGTCACGACCCGTTTTATATCACTTCATTTTGAGAACTAAGCTCTTCCAGAATAAACTACTTTAACCCGCTTAATATCACAACTCGCTTATTATCACGATTTTTGACTGGAAAATCATAGTGATATTATGGAGGTTTCATTGTACAGTCAAACCTGTATTAGCGGCCACCTCTATAAAGCAGCCACCTGTGCATAAAGGCCACTTTTGATAACCCTAAAATGACATTTTCTATAATAATCAACCTGGATAGAAAGGCCACCTGTCTATAAAGGTCATTTTTCCCAGGTCCCAAAGGTGACCATTATAGACAGGTTTCATTGTAGTTTTAAATTTCGTGTAATGACCACTGTCTTCGTCTCTTCGTATCATGTACAGCCACTTGCCCTGTTCAGGACACGACCTCTGTTTATATTGCAGTATCTTAATGGAGCTGATTTTGCTGCTGACAGCTCTATGTTGTATCTGTGTTTTTTTTAATTATGTTTTCATAATTGTTTTTCAGTCTCTGGTTTCCCATCTGTCACTCCAACGGGTCCATTGAGTTTAGCTGAAAATGGTGCACAAGTCCTTGAATGTGATACAAAGAGCTCATCGGATGGAACTATCGAATGGCTTCACAATGGAACTGTGATTACAGGCCAAACCAGCACCCAACTGTCCCTGTCATCGCTGCAGCGTGTTGATTCTGGCAGTTACATATGTCGTGTGACGGTTCGAGGTGTTTCAACACCATCGTCGTCGGTTGCTATCACAGTGAGATGTAAGTGACCATTTGGTATAGTTGCTTGTGAAATGCAAAATGCGCCCTGACAATCTGACAAGACACTGTGTTGTTGTATAAGCTATGCAATGTTTGTAAGGTTCTTGAACACGTTACACAGTTACACTATCTGCTGAGATTTTGCTTGACATTTTTACAATTTTAAAGCATAAACAACTCGATCATTACTTAGTAATCAACGATTTAGGAAATCTAGTTACTCAATTTCACATAGACCCAACAAAGCTTATACTCAACATTGCCTACAGTAGATTAGAATGTCAAGGAGCTTAAGTTTCTGCAAGTCATCCAATTAACTGTGTACTTCTCGTGGCTTATATTAAATGCGTTTCAATTCAATTGACTACTTGACTGTGATGTATGCGATCTTTCTCCCATTTAGCAATCACCAAGCCTAGCATTAACCCTGGACCAACAGTTGCTCTCGACACTGGCTCAACACTAACGCTGACGTGCTCTGGAGATGCCTTTCCATCTCAGATCTTCTCGTGGGAGAAAACGCCTAGCGGAGGAGTGGTGGGCTCAGGAAACGAGCTGACAATCAGTAACATAGACGCATCTGCAGGCGGCACCTATGTGTGTCATTTGTCAAACGGAGTTGACAGTCTCACGTCAGATGCTGTCACTGTTAATGGTGAGTAATATCAAATTCTGTCCATAGCGGTCAATCGTATAAACCTGTGTATAACAACCACCTCAGCAATGACATCAGTGACCTGCAATGTATGACAGAAGGACTTTATATGTGATGTTTGCTGTATAATAGAAGAAAGGCCAGTGTAAATTTTGTGGTAAACGTCAATCCAATTAAGGGATGCAGGCGAGACCAACAGAACGGTCAGGGCTTACACATGGCATGAGCAAATCAGAAGAAGTTAGCTGTATCAGGAGATTCAAATTGACGAGCATTATAATTATTCTGTTTTGACTTACCAACATTATAATTGTCACTGATATTGGTCTCCTTGTTACTCAGGATGTTACTCATTTTCGTTGCAGTGCTTGGCTTGCCGTTGATCGAGGGACCTACCAACGGTGTGATTGGGGCAGCTGTCACTCTGACGTGTGTCGACCGGTCGTCGCCAGGCATCGCGTATCAATGGACCAAGGACAATGTTGACATTGCAACAGCCACGGCGCGTCAATTGACGCTGTCTAATATTCAACTTAGTACTACAGGCGTCTATCGATGCGTTGTCTCACATTTGAATCACCCTGAACGAACCTCTGCTGGATTCCAGTTCGATACACATTGTAAGTACTACTTTTGACATCTGAACTCGAAGCTTACGGAAATTCTGCTCATTTTGAAGTCTCTTTGCACTTCTACATACAAGGCCCCACAAGACTGCGTATAAATCGAAATTGTTGTAATTCGAAATTCTTTATTACTCCTCGACATTCTGCAACTATCGTCGTTTCATTTTAAAATTTATCACTAACTATTCCCTCCAGAGATAAGGATTTGAATACGAGAAAATTGTTTTATTCTTTACAAATCTTTTTACGTGTTCGCTAGCTCTGAATTTGGTCTTGCATAGCTCTGACGTGAGTCTATTTTTGTTTAGATATATTCAACCCAACAATTTCTCGGTCTGGGACCTTCCTCGTCGAGACTGGTAGTACGTACTTCATTGACTGCACGCCATCGGGATTCCCAACGCCAACAGTGATATGGCAACGAGATGGAGCAACTATTACTGGTCAGACTACAACAAGATTGAACGTCATTGACGCCCTTCCTACTGACGGTGGAGTGATTCGTTGTGTGACGCAAAATTCTGTGGACGTTGCATCTTCTGATACTGTGACTGTCTCAGGTAAAGTCTCTTTTAAGGCTACAGTGAAACCGCCTATAACGGTCACCTTTGGGACTTGAGAAAAATGACCTTTATAGACAGGTGACAATTCTGTACAGGTTGATTTCTATAGAAATGTCATTTTGGAGTTATGAAGAGTGGCCTTTATACATAGGTGGCTGTTCTATAGAGGTGGTCGCTAATACAGGTGTACTGATTTCAGGTACTGTTTCACCAAATCAGGAATAAATCATTATTGCCATTGCTTCAAGTCATGGATCACTATTTAAAACAGGAATCTACTGCAATATTTCTTGTCTCAAGACGTCTTACTTTAGACTTGTTAATACGAATGGTGGTTTCAGAAGACAGGTGGTCTCTTAAGACAGGTAGTTATTAATTTAGGTTGGCAGTACAGTCAAACCTGTATTAGCGGCCACCTCTATAGAGCAGCCACCTGTGCATAAAGGCCACTTTTGATAACCCTAAAATGATATTTTCTATAGTAATCAACCTGGAAAGAAAGGCCACCGTCTATAAAGGTCATTTTTCTCAGGTCCTAGAGGGGACTGTTATAGCTAGGTTTCACTGTACTGCGAATATACTTGTCTGGTGTTTATGTCTCTCGTTTGTTTTTAATACTGATTTGCGCGACTTATATCTGCAGTTCTTGGCCTTCCTATGATCTCTGGACCGAGCGAAGCAGATGAAGGAGCGACCGTTGAGTTGACTTGCGATACAAAATCATCCAGTGACGTGCAAATCATCTGGAAAAAAGACGGCACGACACTTGCAACAACAACAGCAATGCTCGAGATCACATCAGCATCACCCGCCGATAGTGCCTCGTACCAGTGTGAAGTCTCAGCGCTTGGCTCGACACGAAGCTCTGCTTTGTTCGTCTTCAACACAGTTTGTAAGTGACCACAACGAGGACTAACATGGGCTAATGCAGGTTTGACTGTATGCAGTCAGTGTAACAACTATCGTCTTCCATATTTCCAGATATCCGAGTACCAGCCACCAACGTCACCGGCATTGTCCAAGTGATTGAGGGCAATGGTCTATTCGTGCTCTGTACTGGTGACTCATATCCCGCTCCAAGCTACAGCTGGTTTAAGGACGGTTTGGAAATTGCCAATGCGAATACCAACATCCTCGTTTTGGGATCGGTCAGCCTCTCATCAGCTGGGAGTTATTCATGCATGATTAGTAATACACCAAAGACAAGCACGAGGACGTCGAGTACATTTTCTGTCGACGTTTTGTGTAAGTAGAATTTTAGCCATCTTTGAAGCTGATCAGGAACACAGATCTTCACCGTGGATATTAATATGAACTCACCAAAGAGACCGTTGTATTGCGGACTCCCGCTAGAAATGAAGCCACAAGGGGACTTTTTCGGGAGCCCAAGACTAAATGTTTAAGCCGGGACTAATTTCCAAGTCTCAGGTTAAAGTTCGTAGATTTTGTAGACGAGTCTCAAAACTGGTATAGCCTCTGTTTATGACTGAGTCCCCTGTCGCCTCCTTTTGTTCTCCAGACGATGGAATAGCGATGCTAGATCTAATGATTTATAGGTCCAAATAGATCATTCATGATATTAATTGTAGTCACATTAGCCATTTCATGTGCTGTAAAGTATTTTGCCATGTTATATATAGAGAGATTTATCTATTTAGATATTGGCGCTGTCTCAATCACGAGAGGAAGCCAAGAGATTGCCGATGAATCGTCAGTGTTCACAGCCGACTGCAATGTAGCAGGCAACCCAGACGCAACGTATGAGTGGTTCTTCAACGAAAACACTCTGTTCTCGCAAGGGAAACTGATGCAGTTCACTGTCGATCTCCTTAAAGCTGGAAGCTATCACTGCGTTGCCTCTAATGTCGCTGGCTCAGCGGAATCTATACGAATGGCTTTGCAAGTCAGATGTACGCTATACGTTTAATGCAGTTCTCACTTCAGAAATGGAAATTGTGTCACCGCTGTCTGTGCGTCTGTGTGTTTGTGTCTGTCTGTCCGTCTGTGTGCCTGCATGTCTGTGTGCTCGAGACGGGCCTTGATAAGTTTAATTTGTTCTTTTCTCGTCAGACATCCGTAAGCCAACAACGATTCCTGCAGGCTCCTTGAGTTTGTTACAAGGCAATGACATCAGTATTGAGTGTCAGGGGGTGTCGTTTCCCAGTCCCACATACAAATGGTTCAAGGGCGTAGACGAGATTACTGGTCAAACGACAAGCTCTCTTCTCATCACATCTGCAACGACAGCAAATAATGGAGAGTACAAATGTCAAATCTCAAATGCTCAAGACCAGAGCCTTTCTGATGGAGTCGCCGTGACTATTCAATGTAAGTGTGACTTCCTACCATAGATAATGGCCGCCTTCACAGGTCGACTGAATAAATTTTTAAGTTTACGAAAGTGCAATCGACTGCAAGTTCTTCGTTCTTCCTTCTAAGTTGTCTATCTGTGAATAATACTCCAAAATAAATTTAGATCGATAGATACAGTCAAACCTGTATTAGCGGCCACCTCTATAGAGCAGCCACCTGTGCATAAAGGCCACTTTTGATAACCCCAAAATGATATTTTCTATAGAAATCAACCTGTACAGAAAGGCCACCGTCTATAAATGTCATTTTCTCAGGTCCCAGAGGTGACCGTTAAAGACAGGTTTCAAGGTAGAAGTTTATTTCCAACCAATACTCAGTATTAATTACCAGAGCATAAAATAATAGATTTACAAATTTCTAGCATTATCGATGCATCTACACAACTGATCCTTGAGGCATGCCTACTAAAAGGAAGTTTGAGTAAATTGTATCTGAGAAATACTCCTAGTTCTCTAGTAGTTCTCTAGTTTTCTAGTTCTAAGTTTCGCTATCCATAGATGCTTGTTTATTGAGACAAGCTGCGTGTTTTGTAAGCCATGTGCATGCTCTACAGCGGAATCTGATGGAGTGCACAACTAAGGAAGGTTTACCGTGACCTTTGAGATTCAGATTGAAATATCTTATGACCCGAAAATTCGCATATAACGGATTCGGATGTAATTAATTGGATTAGCTGAGATGATTCGATTAATCAATATATATATTTTTTTCAGTTATCAATCCGCCGACTGTTAATCCATCTGGACAAGTTATCATTTCCAACGGAGGCAATGCCGAGTTCCAATGCACAAGTAATTCATCGCCTGAGGCTGAAATCTCATGGGAGTACAATGGAGTACCAATCGAAAATGCGGCAACAAATACGCTAACCCTACGGTCTGTCGCTCCTGATGCTGCTGGAAGCTACGTCTGCGTGGTGACACTGCGAGGTCAAGTCTCGAAATCGTCAGCTGTCAATGTCATTATTCGATGTAAGTATATATAAAATTCAATGTACAGTCAAACCTGTATTAGTAGCCACCTCTATAGAGCAGCCACCTGTGTATAAAGGCCACTCTTCGTAACCCCAAAGTGACACTTTCTATAGAAAGCAACCTGGACAGAAAGGCCACCTGTCTATAAAGGTCATTTTTTCAGGTCCCACAGGTGACCGTTATAGACAGGTTTCACTGTATTTTGAATGTGAAATACACTGGTTTTGCAATTTCATAACAGCAACCTTGAGTACTAGATTTTGTATACTAAAACTGTTCACAGCTTTGTTAAAGTCAAATCTACTAAATCGATCTTAGGTTCTTCTATATGACACTCTGTAATTACTTGAAAGAACTGCAAGATGTTCCCAGCAATAGATATACAGTTGAACGTCTGAGAGCATGAATATTCCTGGTTCATAAAAAGAGTCTGGCGTTGTATATGTGGCAATATCGTGGGCTCGCTTTGGATTATTTTGATGCTGTGAAACCTGTCATAATCTGGAAATCCATAGTGCAGACAAATCAGCAACTTATAACACAGAAAAAGGAGAACGCTGTTGTATATCCGTAAATCACGATTTTTTATAAATCCAAGAGGCCTGGGTACTAACTCATCCAGGGGTTTGGGGCCAATACGCGTGTCGTACGCGACAATCCAAAGAACCGTGGAATCGTAATCTCTTAACATTATAATAGATTCTATTGTTTAAGCTTTTGAAGGACAACTTGGATATGGTCTCTTAAGACAGGTGGTCACAGAGACAGGTTGGACAGTGATTAGAAAACTTCAAAGTCTAATTTTGTTTATCCCTGCATAAACGATGTTTGCTTTCTAGTACTTGCCTTTGCTCTTTTCTGGCTGCCTACACACATTGCTTTGCAGCTATTTACGGAATGCCAGTCGCAATGTCTTATATAATGTATTTTGCCATCTTTTTAGTTATCAGCGGAGTTCAATTGCTTCCGGCTACGCATGCTCTGTTGATCGAAGGCCAGCTTGGCAGTGTCTCGCTCCAGTGTGATGGAACAGCGGCTCCTCAGCAAATCTACTCTTGGACGAGAAACTCTACACCCCTACAAAACTCAGCAAGCACGCTTGTTGTGTCGACACCCAGTTTAATTAACGCCGGCATCTACCAGTGTTTCATCTCGGACGGGTTCAACACACAAGGATCGAACACTGTCGCCGTACCATGTGAGATTTGAATTCTTATTTTTAGACCGGGCTAAAGCCCATTAAAGCATTTTCTGTGACTAAGTGCAAAGTCTCATTTACATATTTTACAATTTAGCCCGAGGCTTAATATATTGAGCCCTTTGCTACACTACCATGCGGCCCACGAATATGGTCTCTTACATCCCGACTTTATGCGCTTAATTCTAGACCTTTCCTTTAGTCCTTGTCTACTGTATGTGCCATAGCCCCGGTCCACAAAATCTTGTTATGTAGAAAACCAATTATGTCTGTTGACTATCCAAGGAAATATGTACTTTTGTCAGACTAAGTTGGATATCAAATGGGCAGTTTATGGGTGTAGTGGCAAGATGTCTGATTTCTATAAAATTTTATTACATGAAATGTCACACAAGTTTTTATCATTGTCTAATGTAGCAAGAAGAAATTTGTAATTGCAAGCAGAAACATTGTGCGCTAAGCCATGGTTTTGTGATTTCCAAAATCTCACGCTCGTATTCATATCTGAGTTAGTTTATTCCACAGCTAACCCTATTCTTATATTCTTTTTATTTCAGTCCTTGGCAACCCAAGCGTGTCACCGCCATCTCCTATCAGCCTCCTTGAAGGCTCGTCATTAACATTAACTTGCGATCCACGGTCATCTGCAGAGGCTACTGTCACGTGGTTTAAAGGCACTACGCAGCTTAGCGAACAGACGAATCAGTTGACGTTTGCATCGTTACCTCGAGATGCAACTGGTGACTATTCATGTACAGTTACGATTGGAGGAGAATCGAGACAGTCGACTGCTAGTCAAGTAACTGTGCGATGTAAGTTACTTGAACAATCTTTCAATGACTCAGAATGTCCTTTCTCCTTGCTACAGATTAGGCCTGTTTTTTCAGTAATATTTATTTGAATAATGGAATGAAATATGTAAATTATTAACTTTTATATTGAATGAAATATGTGATACCGAAGCGAACACAATTTATAGATGAAACCTGATTAATGTGAATATGGCAATAGTAACAGTAATTGACGTGTCTTTTCTGAGAACATTGCGAAACACATCATCATCTTCGCCATCGTCTGTCCGTCAGCGCGCTCGCTCTCCATCCAACACTGCTCTAACATGATAATATTTTTTATATAATTTCTTGGCAAATTGTTAGATATAGCTTCAGATACAACCACGAGATAGCAATCTTATGTTTGCCTGCGTTAGCATGTTATCTTTGAGGCGATCATATTTTCTGTTTGGAGAGATGGTATTAAATTAAGAATTTTTTAATGTAATGCTGGTTGATCGTTTGTTTTCACGCTTGTGTTGCTTCGTTTGTAGACATCGAAAAACCAACAATTGTCGAGCAGTCTCCTGTTGTCGTAATCGAAAACAATCCTATGATTCTCACGTGTCAAGCAGTGACCTTCCCATCCACCTTATTTACATGGCATCAAGATGGAACACCCGTACCAGGAGCAACTTCAAGCACGCTAAACATCAATTCTGTTGCCCGAAGTCACGACGGCGCTTTCACTTGCACTGTCAGTAATGGCGTTGAGACAGAGACGTCTGATCCTGTGACGGTCACTGTGCACTGTAAGTGTTAAATGACGTCATGCTGTATCATCTTATATATGTATTTGAAATATATAAGAATTAAATTTCCAAATAATACACGAATAGGAGGCGCATTCCATCTTGATTGTAAAATGGTAGAATTGTCACCGATGAAGTCGAAATGAGCTTGTATGCTATTCTCCTTGCAACTATTAAATCGATTGAAAACAAAATCAGAAAATTTAAGCATATTAGGATTGTAAACAAACCTTGATATTAACTAACTAATTAATTAACATATTTATGTAATTATTTATTTATTTATTTATTTATTTATTTATTTATTTATTTGTTTATTTATTTATTCATTTATTTATTATCACACAATCACAGTGCATTCACTTGTATTAATCTAAGCATTAGAATATTTGTGTTCGTTCTCTCAGTTACGAAAATTCAGTTTGCCGTTTACTGAGATTGTCAATATTTACCTCGATGTTGTTTTCCTGATAAAATCGATCAAAACAAGGTCTAACGACTGCACTGCGACATGTTGCCCAAAACATTTCTCTCGTAATATGTAATGTTATCGTGTTGTCTTATTCTGTTTCTCTCAGACATCACCGCTGCAACTATCAATCGTAACAGCGAGGAGTCCCCACTGGAGAACACAATACTCTCTGTGACTTGCTCCGTCACTGGTAACCCTCCACCGACTATATCCTGGACATTCGACGGGCAAGCAATCGGTTCTCAAGATCCTACCCTGCTCATCAACGCGACGTTGCCAGCACGCGGCGTCTACAGATGCGTCACAACGAACACTGCCGGGACACAATTGTCTTCAACCTTGACGCTGTCAGTCACTTGTAAGTCTGCCAAATAGGATTCCTGCCTGTCTATATATCTGTAATCATGGAGTAGCTTCTGTGAAGCACATGCTGTATCAATGAGGAAGTATTTTAGCGAAGCGCCTTTTCACTCCTTTGCTAACTACATCTTCTCGTGTAGGCCTAGGCTCATCTCACCTTTCACGAAACAACAGCGTCCATATCGATCGTATTCAGTTTGTTTACTAGTTTATAGCTCGTGGAGTTGTCCTAGGCTAGTAAATGTTTTCTCAAAGGAATAATATGCTTTTAACAAGACGATGCAGCTTTGTACGATGTGTGTTCTTCTTTTTTTTGTTCTATCATAAAGGCACATCCAAACTTGAGCACTCTGCCTCGTAAAATAATAAAAGTTGCTTTCTGTTCAGTCTTTACAGCCTTACGACTTGCTTGTAAAGTATCGACCTTGTCATGAATTGTCTTCTAGATATCCGCAAACCGACCATCTCAGAAGGAGGCACCATGACCGTTCTTGCCGCCGAGCCATTCAGTTTGACGTGCAACGGAGATTCGCATCCAAGCCCTATTTACTCTTGGACAAAGAATGGCGCTTTGCTTGCTTCCACCCTACAACAGTTGACCCTTGGTCCCGCCACTCGCGACGACATTGCATCTTACACATGTCGCGTCTCAAATACCGACCGACTGGAGGCTTCAGATCCCATCGCTGTTTCAGTTCTATGTAAGTGATCAGATCATATACAGTCAAACATGTAGTAAGTGGCTACCTGTGTCAAACGTTCACTTGCATGTAGAGACCGCACTTCTCAATGTCACCTCAGGTGTGGTCGCGTAAGACAGGATTGAAAGCAATTAGTAGTTGTCCTTCTTGTTTCATTTGGTCTCATTAATGAACTAGGATTTTCTGAGTTTTGGTTTCTAGAGACGAGACGGCACCATCTATATGTACATGTTCAGCCAATCTGCGACAGCCAATTATGATCTAGTTACTTGAATTTATCGGAGGGAGCTGAGATTTTTAACGCGTATGCGATTGTCTGAAAATGCAAATCGATGAACTGGATTTAATTATGTTATTTCGTTTCGAGTTTGCTGGCATTCGTGGCCTCGTTCTCTCTGCGTGTGTCTCGTTTTAATAATCAGTTGCATTTTATTTCTGTTAGTTGTTGCCAAGCCACTCGTCAGTCCGTCTGGCCCGATTGTCGTCAATGAAACGGGCAGTGTGACACTCTCGTGCAGCTCCAACTCATCACAATTAGCCGAGTTCACATGGTGGAAAAATGATGAATTAATTCCACTTGAAACCAGCTCGACTTTTACTCTAACCAACATTTTGTTTTCCGATGCTGCGTTGTATTCATGCAAAGTGACAGCTGATGGAGACGAGAGCCAATCAGATCCAGTTACGGTTCACGTCCAATGTGAGTATTGTGTTGCTATGGTTGCTGCTGCTGCTGCTGATCGCGAAATGAATATCACACAGCAGAAATATGTTTTGCAAATTATCCTTGACCTGGAGTGGCCCTTTCGTTTTGCAGCTTTTTCGTTTGAATAGCATGAGTGCTGAATGGCTGCACTTTGAAACTGATTAACTGAAGTTGGTAAATGTATCTGCTCCGTGGAAAAAAGCTTTGTAAGCTTATCGGATTTTTCAGAATAGATGATGACGATGATGATAATGTCTACCATTGTTGGAACAACCCTCACGCGTCATCATCCACATATTAGACGTATGAGTTTCACTATTAGTTCAGTTTCATGTAATGTTTTAAATAGTCTATGCCTGTGGAGGGGAAGCTGTGTGATAGAGGTCCTAGACTTATCGTGCACCCCTCTGAACATAAATAAATTGCGATGAATGAATATGTCTGCACTTTTATTCAGTGATTGCTCGACGTCGTTATGACCTTATGGTTTGTTTCTTTCGTGCATTACAGATCTTAGAAACCTGCTCTTATCACCAGTTGGAGTGAGAGTCGTCAATGGGGCTTCTCCTATTCTAATGAGCTGTGCTGCGGATAGTTTCCCCTCAGTCTCTTTCCAGTGGACATTTAACGACTTGCCTCTTCCTGGCGAGACCTCTGATCAGCTCAGTATTCCATCACCCGTTGCGTCCGATGCTGGCACATATCGTTGTGTTGCATCGAATGGTGTGTTTACTTCCACATCAGAAGGATCGTACATCGTCAAATGTGAGTATTGCTCGAGAAATATCGTGGCATGAGAAAATGTTAATTAAAGAGCATTGGAAACACAACATAATTGTTGGCTTTCGGTTGATAACGTAAGAAGCTATATTTTGTTGAAATGTTGTTCAAGGTTTTTAATTTACGAATTCTTAATTTTCCAATTATCCTGTTTACTTCCAATTCTTTGGCTTGCCCATTTGCTCTTTGCAAATGTAGGAAAATTATATTGTGTGCATGAACAATTCAAACTATCTTAACGATTACCTGTCTCAAACGACCACCTGTATCAAGAGACCACCTGTGCTAAGAGGCCCAGTACTCACTTATTGGATGGCCGCTTCGAGCAGGTTTGGCTATATATTTTACATGAACATTTGTAAGAGTGAAACGAACTGGAAGTAAATGTGCAGCAAGAAAATTGTAGAAAAAATAACTTATACAGGCGATCATTTGCAGAAATTGATCATTTAAACAGTGAATGATTTTCAACAGCAAAACTATCATTAAATTCCAATGCACTTGTTCTGAGTTTTCTTTAGCAGCTGACGTATTGATTGGTTGGTGTTTATAATTACTTTGTTTGTATGTTTGCTTCTTTCAGTCCTCGGTCCGCCGACAATTACTGCAGCCAACGGTTTGCAATTTGACGAAGACAGCACTGGCCAATTGACTTGCGTGTTCGATTCGTCCGAAACAACGACTGTAACGTGGCTTCGAAATGGAATCACCGTTCAAGAGTCGTCTTCTGTCAATCTTAACTTACCCAACATCAAACGTGCGTCTATTGGCTCTTACGAATGCCGCGTGACAATCCAACCGCTGAGCATCACATCGCCTGCTGTGAATATCGACGTTTTCTGTAAGTCCAGGCAGTAGAAACTGCTTGTAACGTCTTTTCTTATAACGATTTATTTCTTTTAACGTCATGTGTATACTCCTAGGGCCTTATTCATGGACCGGGACTAAAGCGTAGTCCGAGACTAAACCTCTATTCTGGATTAAATTGCTGAAATCTGTATATGGGATTCGACATTTAGTCTTGGACGACGATTTAGTCCCGGTCCATGCATGAGACCCCTAGGCCGCAGGACTAAATCTCAAGTCTAATATACAGATTTTAGTCACTTAGTCCAGACTAGT
>OFHS01000063.1:0-59870 GCA_900245855.1 Calvadosia cruxmelitensis | reverse complement strand
TCAATCAATCAATCAATCAATCAATCAATCAATCAATCAATCAATCAATCAATCAATCAATCAATCAATCAATGGAAATATACCAGTCATTACTGTAGCTGTAGCATCAAGAACATGCTCTCTGCCAGTAAAACTCAAACAAATTTCCGGGGCTTGGCCCTTCAATCGCATGAGAAGTTCAAAATGGACACCTTCCACGCCGACGTGGTATTTCCCCTAAAGTGTCCCGTCCTCCTCATCAAATAATATTTTGGACTGGAAACATTTTCCCACGATTGGTTATGGAAAAGTGATTACATTGTATTTATTCTCAAGAAGATACCTAACGGGGAACGCTAAACTAAATTTAATAAAGGGCATTAAAAAATTTTTGTTGCTTTTTCACTGAAGAACCGCACAGAACAAATAAATTAATCTGTCGTTAATTGAGCTAATTCTTCGTAATGTAGTCTGATCCAGCCCTATACAGTATGTTGTGTATTGTAAGCGCATGCGCATGACGTATGTAAGGATATTCACGCATGTATGTTACCGCTCGTCAGAGTGTGTTTACCTTTTACTGACTTCGGTCGTCTTCTTCTTGCTTATTGCTGACACTGAATATACTGTCTAGCCGACTGATACCTACGTGTGGTCTGTCAGTATCTTACATGGCGCAGTGGATTCGCTAACGGATTTTCATTCAGTAATATTTCGACTTCGTGTGTTATCATGGCTACCGTGCAGTCCCTGAAGAATACCCGTGCTGGTTTGAAGGGCTACCTGCGACGATGTCTTGATCGCCTTACTTCAGTTGTGGAAACTTTCCCGAGTGATCCCAACACACCGCCGCTGACCTTCAGCGACCGGGAAGAACTTGATGTTCTCTTGGAACGAAGTTATGACTCGTTATCTAAGTACTTGTCAAGTCACTTACAAGTATTGGGTCTTCCACCTATCCCTGACGGTGAAATCGACCACGAAGACTCAGACGTTATTCAAGTTGAAGAACGATATTATACTCTCTTACACTATAAAGAAGACCCCGAAATAATACGAATTAAAAGGGCAAAAACAATCAACACTGTTGATGTACACTGTTTGTTGTTCACTGTCTGCTCACTTCGTTATATTATACTTATCTTACACTATAGTCTTAATGTGGTTATATGAAATTTAAACGAAGTTAAACTCAAACCATTTGTGCGGCAGCATCTGAGACAGGGAGCCTGGGCCCCAGTCTCAGAGATCACTGGTAGCTAGAGTTTGTACGTCAGAAGAGATGCGCGCATGTCTAGAGCTAATTCCGAACGGCACTTCCATTCCAGCTTCGGCCTGACTCCTTCTAGTCATTGCTATTCGCTCGCTATACCATTAGCTGCTAGCCACTCGTCTTGCGTATCAATCCCCACCCGCCCTCCTCTTAGTAATCTCTGAAAATATCATGTGCTTAATATATTAATAGGTTTGTTACTCCTTCCATTGTTTATCAGTGTGACTGGTGCTTGGTTGAAGGAGTGTGACAGGTTCGCAAGCAGCAGTAGAATCGGCAACAGCAGCATCAGCAATACCAGCAGCAGCAGCTGCAGTGCATAGCAGCCAATGGTCCTCCCACCAACCAAGCACCAAGGCCAAATTACTTATTATACTGGGTGGGATAAGTATGATGATAGAGTTTAAGACCCACATAAAGTTTATGGAAATATTGAAATTGTGTTCAATGCCGTGATTGTGTGAAGTCTTCTGAGCTTGTCGATCATCCAACTGTTCCAAAAAGAGAAAGATCTAAGTAGCACCTAGCACGTGGCAGAATTTGTCAACCTCTTGCTTCGCAATCAGTCGCGACAATGGTCTGGTACATATGTTATTATTCATTCAGGTCTTCATATTTTTCTACAGCAAGATCTGGCTTCCTCAAATACAAAGATGGTAGCTTCTAGCAACACCTTTTATACAGCTACAAAAATACTCATTTCTATCAAAAGTCTAAATATTGTACGAAATCTCTGTAACAGTTAAATCTAAAACTAGTGCATATAAAATAGCAATTCTCGCAGACAATTTGATATCCACTGTTGTGCATTTGAGTAGCAAGAACAAATTGTGACGATCATTGTCCACTCCGTCCATGTTATCACCATGCCAACCGGTTGACGCGACAGTTCGATTTGGTTGTTGTAATTTCACTTTGGACAAGGCGTTTTCAGCGGACACGAGCCACCCATTTTCAGATCAATGGCAAAGTTTCGAAAGTACTCCACCAAAGCGAAGACCGAATCAAACATCTGCAAATATAAAACGTGTATTTGTTAAGCGTGTAGGACAAGAAGCAGTATCATAAACCAAATAGCAACCGAATGAATCGAAGGTGCTTACAATGTTGGAGCTTCCTAAGTTGTATTTCTTCGTTCTGTCGTCAAATGGGATCCTAAAAAGCAGTAAGTAGCCCAGTCACTTCAGCTCCCGTCAAAAGTATAACTCGCTGCTTCACAACCACAGCAGTCTAAACGAGGACGCATCTGCGTAGCATCACCTACCTCAAATGCCTTATACTTTGGTTGTACCACAAAGACAACGAGAACCCAGGGCCCTTGGAGGCGTCGCGAACCAGGAAGCATCCGTCCTAGCAAGGAGCAACCAACAACAGTCGAAAACGAATTCAATTCATAACACTAAATATGCTCCGAATTCACTTCAAGGCAACCGCTTACTCTGGAAATGTTATTCAACTTTCTCTCAGCAACATCACGGCTGATATTACCAAAATACCAAGGAGATGTAGCAAGACGAGTTTCATTGTCCTGCGAGATATGAATACACACATCAGCAAACACCATTAAACTGAAACAAGGGAAGCGCACACACGCTATCAGCTACCAAAGCTTATTGTATCGTGCAGTCAAAAACAGCGACCATGTGGCCTACGATTTAGAGTTAAGCACAGATAAAAACATCTACTGAGGACATCTCCTACAGAAAGCACGAGGCCGCTGTTAGCTGTGATAAACACCAGTATAGTATTAACTTAACCTGTCTCTACTTACCAAGTTATCGTTGAGTTTAGAAGAACTGAAGTTAAAGTTGGACGCTTCTTTCAAAGTCTCGATATCAACAATAGGTTCACAGTCATGGTAAGCATCCCGACCTGACAAAAATTAAATAAACATTCTTAAAAGCCATCATCTTCATGAATGAGCAGACATACATTATTTGGGAAAAATAGTACGAAGACCATTTGAGAACAGTCAACACTCACTTGGCAGGCTCATCTTCTCTCTCCTGGGAATAAAAATACTTAGAAGTGAAAATTCAACAAGGGGAGAAAGAAATGGAACATTTAATATTTATATGAAGTTAAATTACATTTCTGCGCAGTTAAAGGCAAGACCAAGATCGTAGTACGAAATCTAGCAACGGGGCTAGTCTGGGTCAAGTCGTGCTCAGGCTCCTGCCCGACGGAGCTCGCCACGTGAGACTGACGTTAATGGTCCTGGTTCCACGCGATCTGGCCATAGTGATTCCCGACTGGGTGTTATCTGCCTGATTGATTCCGACATGGCATCCGATTCCACGCATCAAAGGTTGACACCTGATTAGGAGGCTACTCCATACTGAACATCGCATGGTAACGAGGCGTGCAAGCTGGTGAGAGATACTGTGCGCAAATGAGGCTGGTTCCCGATGATCATTGCGCTCTATGTAAACCATGGCTTTCGATGCCGTGTACCAATCGTTGACACTTGATTACAAGGTTAGTTAAAAAAGAGCAGCATATGATGACGAGCCATGCGAGCGCGGTTGAACTAATGCAAACGTATGGTGGATGATAACACCTGACTGTGAGACTGGCTCCCGATGAGCACCGCATTAGAACACATGGCAACGAGTATCGTATAGTATTGTATACGAGTAGTGTTCATTTATCAAATATACCCCCAATAAAAACACACACGAAATATCACTCACGTCGTTGCTTGCTTTATACCAGCCTAGAAAACGAACACAATCGTTTACAAAACTGAACAATCATCGAAAACTTCATGAGAATATTAACAGGCCGGGACAGTTCGTGTGATTTTGCAGTTCACATTTCATAACCTCAACAATTGCAAATTCTGGACACAGACAGTCTCCAAGGAAGACGGTTAAACATCGACTTTAAATACAAAATTATTATTTAAAATTCAAAATTATTATCGAAACATTATTATCATTATATTATCAAAATTCCATGTCATCAGTTGACGTCAAGCTGGATGAGGTCTTCAACCTGCAGTTCCCTAAATCATGCGGGAAAAGCGAAATCGCCTTGTTGTGCCTAGTACGCAATTTACCATGGCTTATAAAGGAATCAACTCATTCCATTTTCAGTTTGCAATCCTTAATGTTTTATCATCATTAAACTCTTTTTCAATTGAACATTAGTATTTCTCCGTGTTTCAGCATTTGCATATAAGCTACCTATAGATATCGCATTTATCTAGAACATGACATAAAATGCTGTAAACTATAGGTAATCAGAAGCCCTTCCCGGTAACTGTGCGAGTTGCGGCTTTGAAAATCAACCATGTCAAACTGGCAAAGCTTGACCGATTGTTCAGCAAGAATTCAAAGCCAAAAAGGCCACAGCCAGAATGCAAGCTCTTCGGCCACGGTATGTCTATTTGACTGGCAATTACAATAATTGCCAGCAAACCAGCAAACTGCAATGTTCACATTCTCACCATATAAATATAAGCCATTACAGTATGTGTCAACTCACCGGTTTAGGCATTGGTTGTCGCGTGACCGTATTTGGATTGGATAAGGGAGCGGTTGATTCCAGACAATAGGGAGTCATCTCACTGTAATACAAAAACAGAGCTTGTGATTAGCACTCATGAAAGCGAAAGGCAATCAGCTGACCTGAGATCAGCCTCCAACTGACAGCCAGGCGTCTTTGGTTCTCGGTTGTACATTTCCCTAATCCTTAAATTAGCTGCTCAGACGACGACTGTAGAACTCACTTTTCTGTCAATGGAAAGCCCTCTTGAAGCAGTAGGTAGCTTTCATCATCTACAAAATAGAAACGTCCAACAACTATAAGTCTCAAAAGACACGTGACAAACATCGTTAGACCGATTCGTCATTCGTAAATCTATCAACTAACCTGAAGCAGCAGGTTCGGGTGTGTCGAGGTCGCGATTGAATGCATGAGGTTGTGGAGGCACGGGAGCACGAGGGGCAGTCTTTCCTTGTAGTGTACGTCCTACAACAATCACAAAACAGTCTCAGGCGCTTGAAGCTTAGTAAGCGGACCTGCGAGGCTCGCTGTTTGCTGACTGTCATGCAAACGTACAACGTACCCAAACCTTGGACACCCTTTCCTTGTTCCTGCAAAAACACATCAAAAGAGAATTTTTAACTACGAAATAAAAATATAAATTACCTTCACTTGTTTTTAAATCATTCAACTTGGGAAAATGTGCCGCGGACGCTCTCGACGTTTTCACGCTGGATTGCTAAACTCAAGCTTGCGATGAAAATCGACCTTGTTCGACTTCTAAACTGATAGTGCCAATTGTTTCCAAATACAAGATCAAGCCAGGTAAACGACAGCGTTTGGAACTTTGGCCATCCACAACTGGCAAGTGCAGCTCAAGCCAAAGACCTCCCAATCTAATGGGTTTATATATCAACATACGAGAATCCTTTATCAGATTGTCAGATATATAAACGCTTGTAATAGAACTTGTTTTCCGAGCATTATCTCTTTGAACGTTTGGACGAGCCTGATGCAGCTTTAAACATCGCAAGCAGACTAGTAGAAAATACGACCTTGCAGTATAAAATACGGTGTTCACTGCTCCAATACAATCAACAATCTCTTAGCAGAACCAGACCTCTTCCGTCCAGTAAATCCATGATTCAGTTCGGTAGAGTACAACGGGAGAACAACGAGAATAGTTCATAACCTTGTTGATAACAATTATACGATTCCCAGCTTTCGCTTATTCTCGATGCACGCTTTATCTGACAGGACCCTAAAACCTTAACACTATTCCTATTCCTACACTGTTAGAACAAGGGGTACATATGCACTCTCCACAGGGGTAGCGATGCACATATGTACCCTTTAAAAAGGGGGTACACAATAGGAGACGTAGCCTTTGGATGCTAGGGTACATAACATGTACCCTTGCTTCTAACAGTGTAGCCTATCCCTAGTCATATATACCTAAACCTATTAATGGCCCAAAACCCTAGTCCTAACTCCTAATCATTTGCCTGGTTCAACCTGAGCGAATGGACAACCGTACGGAGAACACTTCGTAAAAGTGGCAGACATGCGAGGCTGTAGAATGCGAATAGCTCACCTTGCCATCAGGTAGGATGTATTCTTCGTCACTTGCTTCGGCGTCCACTTCCGTCAAGTGGGGTGCCCTCGATGGCAGTTTAGGGGGAAGGGAGGCAAACGCTACAAGCTCCCTCTTCTCGGTGCCAATTCCTGGATCTAGAAAGACATAATGAATGAATGAACGAATGAATGAATGAATGAATGAATGAATGAATGAATGAATGAATGAATGAATGAATGAATGAACGAATTAATGAATGAATGAACGAATAATTGAATGAATGAACGAACGAATAAATGAATGAACGAATGGATGAATGAATGAATGATAGATATATGACGATGTAACCAGTTACATCAACCGTATAATGTATATATGTATTACATATTACAACTGACGAGAAGGAACACATTAGTTTACAAGGACCATTTTAGTGGAAAGAGAGACTTGACTTCCAAGTGACCTCCAGAGGAGCATGATTGTCAATGAAACATCATCATTAGGAATTCTGGATAAACACGCGACATGACTTCTTTACTATTCACAAACGATGGAACTGCCTTCCTACCCGAGAGCTTCTTGCGCTGCGGGTCGCTTGATTTCTTGGTCCGTTCTGGCAAAGCCGGAGGGTATCCGTTTGCCTGTTGCGAGCCATTCGATTGACCAGACGATGCAGCAGCTACCCTAGATCCAGAGCCATGAACTTCACGGGGGGATAGTCTCTCACTCCTTGTTAGGTCATCATTCACTTCGTAAAGAGGCTGGACGCGCTCTACGTCATCTTCGTCAGCGACTTGATAAATCTCGTTCGTATCATCGTTATTCGACGGCTGAAGTGAGCGTGTTTTATCGAATGATTTACTTCTTATTACCGTATCTTCGTCAGAAACCTCATAATTGCTTCCAGCTGGATCTGAAATATTCCTGGGACGACCGGAGTTGTCGTTTGAGAATTTGTTACCGGTCATCTTGTTGCCGAATTGAACAAGTCGTTGCTTGAACTTCCTTGGCAACGACGCAGACGGCTTGACCTGTGGCGCACTCCGCTCCATTTGATACTTGACAACCGCATTCGCGGGTAGAGACCCATAGCCGGGCGTTGGGTCAGGCGCTACTTGCGTTGCATCGTCTTGTCTGTTCTCCGTCTGCATGTCTTCTTCATCTTCCAATCCCGACACCTCGTAGATCGAGTCTTCGCTGTGATCACAAGCAACCAGATAGAGCTCTTCATCGGTCGCTTGAGTCGGAACAAGATCGTCGGCATTCTGAGGCAGAGCTTCCTCGTGATTAGCCGCAATTACTGGAACCGAGTCAAGTGGGTCGATAGCAGCAGCGACTGGGGGACTTTCAATAGGTTGAGCTGGGCTTGTTTCAGTGGCTGAGCAGGGCTGAGGAGGAGTCGGCTTTCTCTTCACGGTCGGTTTAGGCTTTGGTTTCGTCAACGGAGGAGCCCCCTTCACGCTCTTTTTGGGGGCAACCGGGGGCTTCGGTTTCACCGTGTCTAGCTTGGGTTCAGCTATCATAGGGACAGCTTCAGATACTGCTTTGGCGTCTCCTGGAACTTCGTACAATTCACTTTCGTCGTAGTGATCATTTGATTGCGCAGAACCACCCTGCACGCGCGATTTTCGAAAGCTTTCACTCTCGAGCATGTACTGGAGTTTGGCAATAATTCCGCTGCCTTGTTCTACGACGGGAGCCGAATCAACAGCGGTCTGCGCCTGATGGTCAACAGCGAAGCTTCTGTAGCCGTTATCCCCGTCACTGTTATGATTGCTGCCTTGTGATTTCGGTTTAGTGCTGCGGGAGACAGCTGGCGGTGCATTTACTTGACCTGAAATGACACACAGGAATAATAATCTATAAGCATATATTTCCTCTTTCGGGAGTGAATAGCACCCTGTCCAAGTAAGGAATTCAAGACGAAGCGCAGTCCTACTGAATTTCGGGTTGTATGTGTTATTGATCAGGCACGTGGTTTTGAGTTGAAATCGTCAATTTTGGCATCCAAGAACAATGATTGAAATTGACCATCATAAATAAGAGTTACCTTGGATAAGAGTTCAGGTGAATGTGCTTCAAAAATGCCCCATTCTATCATCACGGCAAAGGTCAACTCGTTTAACTACAGAAATGCATTGGGACTGCTTTTAGTCTCTTAGCAAACTACAGTAATACCGATTCAGCAGATGGAGATCTGAACAGTTGTTTAAAGTGAACGGATTTTCTTGGCAGACATGGATGAAAATGAGGATACATTAGCATATATGGAGATGGGCTGCATACACCCTACCCAGTAAACGCAAGGCGTCTTAAATGGCGTCCCATACCGTCTTTGAGGTCACGGGCACGTCGTATAGACGTCTTGCGCTTACCAAGTACTGTAATAACAGGTCCGACAAACGTGCCTGTACATCTAACGGGCACCTCATCTGTCGACGTGCCTACGACTGTCAACACGTGGTCACAATCAACACATCATTGAACGATTAATTACAATCAGCCTTCTCAGATTGATATCAATTAAAGGGTGCGAATCAACAGAAATTGGACTTGCACTTTTAATAAGAGAGAGTTCACGTCCTACTCCGAAGACAAACATAATCGAAAATCGGTAGCGCAAACAAGCACTACACGAAACCATATTTACCTGTGCACTCCTCTGGCATGTCGTAAATTCCCTGCAAATAATTTAAAACTTCCGTTGCTATCGTTCTCAACTGGTAAGCGTAAAAGCATGAACAACAGTAAAACTGCAGAGGTTATAGCGTGTGCTGACAACGTCAATCGTCTGAGCCAAGGTAGGAGTTATGAGCCCACGGTAGTTATAGAGACACAAAATGTGCAAAGCAAGCCCGCAAATGCAGCGTCAACTTACGTCATCAGCCTCTGCATCAACGGCACAACCTGAAAGGGGAGCAGACATAATTTCCAAGAAAATGAAAAGAGCGCGAGATATCAACCATGGTTGGACAGAGAGCAACAATTAAGCAACAGCATAACCATTATTTATATCAAGAATGAATACAATTTAGATACTCCGCAAAAGCAAGGCTGCTTGCGAAAGAGTTCACAAACAAAGGGAGCCGTTTCAAACGTTAGGGCAGTGCCATTTAGTCGCGAGATTCCACAGCATAGAAGGTGAGTTACTTGCTACAATTGTCAAAACTTACCTTGCTCCGGCTCGTCGTAATCGTCAAACTGCAAACGAGAAGTAACAACAACATGAAACTTCATAAGCTTGACAACGAGAGGTCAATCGTGCAAGAAAGCACAACTGAGAAAGAACACAGACTACGGTATCCAAACAAAGCCATAGACGGTGAGCAAGAAAACGAGCGGGTGATAAAACAGAACAACAGCACAGAAACCCGTAGGACAACGCTGTGTCAAAGCTTATTACTCAACCGAGAATAGCACCCCAAGCGCGCAATAACATGAACACACAAAAGCACGGACAATCGAACTTTGCGAATTTCAAGAAGACAACAATACCACGGTCTACTGCAAAAGCAAAACAAAGCAGGCTGAAATGAAAAGCAACACCGATAGCTAACACTCAGGTTCACAGCCGCTTCACTGATGAAAACATACAACATAGATTTGCATTTGGTGATTTAGAAACGATTGCGAGGAGAAAAGGGCCAGGCCCACTTCATATCTTTGGCTAATTATATTACCAGGGTAAGCCTAATATGCCATTGCATAATTAATGTAAAACATTAAGGCTCAATTTCAAGGACAATCGGTCACATGTCGGTAATACAGTGAGTGTGTAGCTACCGAACTACCGATGTTGTGAAAACAAATGTAACAGACTGCAACGTACAGGTTACATTTCCTGGAGCTTTTGGAGTACTGTAATTGAATTACTTTCTGTGGGATGTACATTTTGTGGAATCAGTTACAAAAGTAAAGGAATAATTCTATTCTGTTTTGAAAAAAGTAAAGTTGCTTTTCGCTGTTTGAAAATAGCGATTTCTATTTGCGATCAAAAATTGTTTTCATGGAATCGCAAACCGCTCCAATTCCAAAGTCCATGTCTCTCGAATACTTCCTAATTTATTCCTTTACATTGGCAGATGGTACGTACACTGGTCTGCCACTGAACTAAAAGTCACATTATTTCTTGTTTTATGTTATCAGAAGTTTGTTTGGGATCATCCAGTTTCTAGTTTGCGTGTCAAACAAGCATTTTCAAGACAACCTGTAATTGTGGGCTTACTTGTGCAGAAACACAACTAGACGGACTATTACAATAATAGTAGGTGCTACCATACTGGTAACAATTATAGTTACCCCACCTATTGTGTACTCATCAAATGCAACTAAAACCAATCACTGTCAGTGACGATATTCAAGAAATGGATCAGAACGTCAATTCTGTTTCTTGTCGCAATCTGATTCTTGTAGCTGTAGTCATTTCAGGCAGAACAATTTTGAATCTCCCTTGGGTCGAGTTGAACACTTACAATATAGCTGGCAGCTGTCTACTATGCCTACCTATTATGAGCACTACTGTAGAAACAGATTTTTGAAAACAAAAGGTTTCAATTACTCTGGTATGTTTACCTCATTTGGCTGAAGCTTTTGAAGAGCAAGTTGAATGTAATATTATTTGTGAAATTTATGGCTTTTGAACCAGACACATAAATAATAATTGTGGAAAAGTTGATGTATCGTTTATAAAACACTATCACACGGCCAGGCATATTTGACTTGCATGATCAGAATAAAGTGAAACCTGTCTATAACGGTCACCTTTGGAACCTGAGGAAATTGACCCTTATAGACAGGTGGCCTTTCTGTCCAGGTTAATTTCTACAGAAAGTGTCATTTGTGGGTAATGAAGAGTGGCCTTTATACACAGGTGGCTGCTTTATAGAGGTGGCCAATAATACAGGTTTGACTGTACTTCGGATAAAAGGGACACAGGAAATTCATCAGAAAAACCTCAGTCTTACCTCGCTGTCATCATCAACGTCGTCATCATCTGTGCCAGCAGTGTGCTCGTCAATAATATGGTTGGCCTCTTGGGCATGCATCTTCTGGTGCTGAAGTGCTCTTTCTTCAATGTGATATGAATCACTCACGTGCTCTCCATCGGCACAGAATCTCTCTTTCTGGCCAGTACCTAATTACAACAGAAAAATGCTAATGTAGCACAAACATGTTTTCAGTTCATAGTGTGACATAGCTGTCCAGTAAGTTGACGTATTGGAGGCTTCGTTATATCCAGGGCTGTAAATACTTACTACAAAAGTAACGCGTTACTCGTACTCACTACTTTTTCAGTAATTTTGGCTGGTACTTAATTACTTTTTCTTAAAAAGTAGTGGATTGGTAAGTAATTACTTTCTTGAGTAACGCACTACTTCTTCAAAACAGCGAATTACAAATTACTATTGTCTATAATTTTGTTGCCTTAGACCTGCGTTAGTCATGGCGATTCCAAGGCAAGAAGATCAGATCACGCGTCTTCGTTGTCAGATTTCTCTCGTTGAATTTCTTTTCGCTTTGTGAGCTACAATCTGAAGGCTGAAGCTCTATTGAATGTCGTTGACCTCGGCTTACAAACCAACCGCGATGAGGATAGCTCGTTGCAGAAGAACTTTTATATCTAGCCGGCCTTCATTGTTGCCCTCCCAGGAATCCAGGATTACTTGAACGTGATTGAATTTCTTAGCGAAAAAACAATTCCACTTAGCAGCAACCTTTCTCAAAAATTCCTCAAATAAGCACTGTTCATGTGTTTTGACTCGTGAGCTGTTGAACTGGCGAAGGACTACAAAGAAGTCGGAAACTTGCTATACTTATATAACGGAAAGCAAAACTCGGTAACAGAATTTAGGCTTCAAAAAGCAGTTAGCAGTCTAGTAACAATTTGCAATTGTGATTATAGTAAAGACCCATTTTGTTGAGACTTTTTTAAAGAAAAGTAATTAGTAATTTGATTGCAACTTACTATTACTTTTCTTTTGAAGTAATTTTTTGCTAGTAATCAATTACTTTTTATTTCAAGTAATTTACACCAGGAATTAATTACTTTCCAATCCAAGTAATTTTGGTAGTAATTAATTACTGATGTATGAGTAATTTTACAGCCTTGGCCATATCCACATGACTCGGGGCCAGAGTCCGTCACAGCAGGAAGAGAGCGACCACTGTTGCAATCGTCCCGTTGACGCCGGACGGCAGGGGGCGGACGGTGGTGCATCACATCACACCACTGTCCGCTGTTGCGCCGGGTCGATTTCGTGTGCCGTCTGGAGACGCCGCACCTGGTCACTTGCATAGCTGTCAAGTTCTCACGATAGAAACACAAACACAATCGCAAATTTTCAATTCTTGATACAGTCAACTCTGCCAATAGCGACTCTGCCATTACAGGAATTTCGTCAATAGTGGTGAATTTTTGAAGTCCCAATGATTGTAACAGTCTGCCTTTGCTAAATATATTCGCCAATATCGGTGTCGCCAATAACGGTTTTTCGTCTATTTCGGTTTTTCATTCTGGCCCCAGAAGAAAACTAATTCGCAATTATCGGTTTTTGAGTTCCTCCAAATCAGTTTGCATGATATTGATTCAGTTTCAAGGTCATGAACGCGTATTCTGTCATCTCCTTGNGCCACTGTAGTGGCTGACGTGCGGTCAGTGTGAACTTGATGTCGTCATTGTGTAGTCATGTGATTGTAAGAATATGTAGCTATGTCATCCTCATCCTGTAATCAGGCTATTTGCCGTCTGTAAATCGTCGGGTAAACAGCTCTGTCTGTCCTCTTATCTACGCTGTGTCTCATCCGATAATCCGATATTGCACCATGCAATGTATTGCACGATGAGTTTGAATTTCTTCAGTCTTGTGGGAAAAAATATATTGCCTAATCCGATATGATCGATATTATGGCTATTCTCAAATCCATATGGAACATTACTGATCGTAAAAAGGTTCTTGCGGTGATGCGTATGTTTTTTAATGTTGCATGCCGAAGCTGAATTGGAAATGCATCCCATTCAATACTTTTAAAAGCAAATAAAACATTTTGATTTTCATGCGAAAGTAGACGACTGTGAGGTATCATGAGCTCATGACGTAAGCATCCTTTGATCTTGTCTACTGTCCTTTGTGTTTTATTGTTTTGTTTTCCATCAGGCAATATGATAGCTCAATCATATAATCCGCTATTTAATCTAGAGCTGTTTTTAAAACATCTGGTTATCGTAACTATTTTGACCAGTTGTACACACCGCAAGCGGCTTGTATGGAAAATATTTTCTCACTAAAACGATTATATGTGGATTTTTATCTTGTACATACGGTATCTGACATAAAATTACATATTAGGGTTTTACAAAAATTAGCTTACATTTATAAATTCATATCAAAATGGAATTTACATCTAACTCATTTGCATATAAGTGGAATCTACTGCAATGACTGTACCTGGGTAGGACTGTTTAAAACCCAATGGTTGTGATGGGACACTAAAAGAAATAAAAACAGATGTAAAAAGTTAATTTAATTATTACAGAATATAGTACAGTGGCCATCGCTTAGTGAATTAAACTATCAGAGAGATCACTTGGGGTTTGCAATGTAGTAAGTCTACATATTGACAAGTGGCAAGGAGGTGTCATTAAATAATTAAAAAAATCTAAAAGCCAGATCGCATAATCAATCAATTTTACCAATCATGGTGTTGTAGCGCCCTGGTTGACTACCTCGTAATCAGATATGTTACATGATCGTTTAGGCTATACTAGGCCTATATTTTGTGCTTTTGTGAAATGTGTTAGTTCATGCATCTAAAGCTCTCAGCCTGGTTGTGTCTATTCTACGGTCACTACATTGGCGCAGTGGATAGTTGCTGTAGTTGCTTTTAAGTAAAAACAAACGCTCTCTAGTGATGACCCTTCGAATCTTTTGAACCTTATTAGCAGTAAATCATTCTTTTTGAGGCATGTAGTAGCAGAGAAAGACAATAGGGCTATCTTCTGGTTGCCTTGGAGAAAAATGCACATAAACAAATTGAAACTAAAGGAAGCAGAATCACGTAAAGCATGGACAGCAAAGCTATTTAATTATAGCACAACAAACATTTGAATGGCAACAATTTTATAAACCAGGATTTTATATCAGTAAAATCTTTCGAATCTTCTGTCAAGATTTCAATCACAAAGAAATAATCCATGTTCTCATAGATTAGAATAATCCTGGTTCGCAAAGCAACGCTACAGCAATGAAGCCAGAAAAGTCACATATGCGTCAAAGCGATGAAGCCAGTCTGGAGAGTTCGTATGTTACGCCGAAGATCTTCGGCGTTGAACACTGTGAACAGACTCCAATTTAACTTTTGGCGTGGCGCAAGGCATGGAAGTTTCAAAGATTTAGTACTAAACAATGTTAAAATTATCCTATTTTTTGGCGTGGCGTAAGCTTTGGCGCAGGACTCTGGCGTAATCTTCGGCGCACACAAAACGAACTTTCCACACTGGCCATGAAGTGGGTCATCCAATCTATTATGCTCACCTTCTTGGAAATCTTGAAATGCTCATTTCAACAGGAGCCAAACCTAAAACAAGGGCCTGCGGGTATGACAAAATGGATCAATTATAACAGTTAAATCTCCAGGCGCAACAAAGTACTCACATGATCATACCTGGACTAAAATTGCGGATAAGTGATTTGCACAATAACGACCCTGTTCTGTACTGCTAAAAGAGATCTGTGCTTTACGAATTTACAAAAGACCTGTGCTCTGTAACTCCTGACTGGTGGACACGATTATGAAGCTGCATGCAGGATAAATTGCATTGCACAATTGAAGTTCCAGACCACAAGCAGGCTAATATAACCTTGATATAAGAGTGACTAATAGGTGTCCGTTGGGTCCACACCGCTATCATCACACCGATCACTGAAGAATGCAGATCAGACGACCAGTTATCTTCTACCAGGGAGCTGAACTTGGTTTACCACTTGAGCATCACATGATCATTAGGTATATATTTGAGCACACATATTTGCAGCATGCTCATTATAGGATAATTCAAGGCTCATCAAATCTCATTCAGACGATCAGCAACATTGATCAGAAATTGCACCTCGCCTCGAGCAAAATGCAAACAGCTGACCAGGAACTCGCTGGTTCCGCTACAGCCAGCAGCAGCCCCATCGAAAACAACGAACAGATTAGCCTGCAACAACGAGATTTAAAATAAATCCGCAGTTCGATTCCAGAGAGTGACGAAACGTAAGTCAGCGAGGACTTCAACACCAACTCCGTCAAAAACCAGTGTACAACATGACTATAAGTCGAAAACACAGGAAAATTGCAATACCAGAATCGCAAGCAACAGCAAGTGACTGATACTCCTACAGCGAGGAAATAGACAAGCTGTCAACGAGCTTCAGTGTGACCAAATGACAATCTCACCTTAGTATAAATTTGTACAAGACAATCAGAACCAAAAGTACTACAGCGAGTAAACGGTGTAAATTCCCATTGATAGAGCTGACTTGAAATTACACAATTTGCCTCACGGCAACCATGCTATGTGAACACGGCATGCACATTGAAACACAATCGTTGGAGCTTGTTCCTTGTTGCACTGTCATTGTCAGACGATCTCGTTCCCAAGCGACAATCAATCGCCGTCATACTTCCAAGAACGATCGTTCGTTGCTGTTCGGAAGAGAAACCTCGTTGAACTCTAGATTCAACCCAAGGTTTATCAACTGTATTCTTAAAAACGGATGGCAATTTACTCCTGTTGTTTGACAGACAAGCAATATATTAATAAAGGTCAACTTCATGCAATTTCGAGGCATTGTTCCCGAAACCAGGAAATCGTTCTGTTGCATAATTTAATGTCGAAAACATTGAACGGTATTGCGACTGCAAAACCTAATGTGGGATAAAATTGCGAATTCATTTTTTGTCGGTTTC
The DNA here is from genome assembly GCA_900245855.1 of Calvadosia cruxmelitensis. Classification (NCBI taxonomy): domain Eukaryota; kingdom Metazoa; phylum Cnidaria; class Staurozoa; order Stauromedusae; family Kishinouyeidae; genus Calvadosia; species Calvadosia cruxmelitensis. The sequence continues at coordinate 43,602 of OFHS01000063.1, read as the reverse complement.
CGACGAGATTAGAAAGAAGTAATTAAATTACAATTCATTAAGGTGGAAACGACGTTTCTTCCTGGTTAATTTAGCCAAAAGTTGGCAACCTGTAGTAATTCCTTTTACCGATTGCCAAATATATATACTATACTATACTATACTACTACTAATGCATCAAAATTTCAAAGCTCCCAGCTGTCCTGTGGCGTCTTTGCTTTAGAAGAAAATTAAAAGGTGCAAGGCTCTATAACTCTGTGTGTAGGATCGACTGCATAGTTTTGTTTTGTTTGGCTCGATATCAATAGAGCAACAAATGCTATAGAAATTCTCGCTTACAAGTTACAACGCAATTTTCCTACTATAGACCTATATCCTTTAATTTCAGATTCCGAACATCAGTCCATTAACTTTCAAACCAGGAAATATGAATTGTGATAGTCAGAAATACATGATGGACACGTTTGCAGTTAGTCATTTTGCAGTAATTTTTTGAATCAAAATCAGCAATCAACAAAGTAGGAGGTTTTAAAAAGCAAGATACGAAGAAAAATTTCAAGCATGTAAATCTTAAACTGAAAAGGGACCTAATTTAGGATTCGTCTTTTGAAAACGTGCGTGACTATACTTTACTGACATTATAAATTTACAGTAACGTTCATTACAGCATTTTAGCCTGTTTACATCACTTTTGAACATTGAAATTACATGTCCTGCAAACGCTCTCTCGTGGTTTTTATATTGATTGTTTTCCGTCTTTAGCGAGCTCAATTCCGACAATACGTTACGTCACACGAAAATAAATATAACTTCATCCTTATTTTCGTCATTCCTCATATCCTTCAAGGAATTCCGCTCTAGTGTCCACATTGTGATGAATTATTCACTAAAATCTCAATTCCGATTGATTCCAATTCGAAAACATGTCAAAACGAAAAGCTAATTGCAACGGCTGCTCAAAATAGTCTGTGTCATGTATCGTAGCGATGCCTTTCGATTTTGGACCGTAATAACTCGTAAATGGTGTTGTATGCTACCTGAAGAAGGTTACCATCAGTCGAAACGTGTCTTGAATTTAGCAAATTTGCTAAAAATTACGAAACAGAAACAAATAACGCGTTTTTCAACAGAATTTATCATCTTATTCGTTCAAAATCGAGCTATCGTAGCAGTGGCATTCCTTTTGTCGGTGCATAATACATTGGTCATTTTAAATCTATATAACTATCTTTTTCATCATAAGGTTTTATACCCTAATTTTGATCACACGGCTTAATTTGGACCTCCGGACAACATAGAAAATTTTCTAGTTGTGCAATTTGCACTTTGCATGACACGAAGTAGAGTACTGAGTAAAGTACAAGCAAAATGCATTTTAGAATCAAGGGGCGCAACATCTAATTTCCTATTTCATATAGTAAACAAAATTAATTAAACTTGATTGGTTTAACCATTGAATTTCTTCTACAGCTAACTGTATGATATTTGTAGCGCTTGAATCTCTATAAAATTTCACTATCAATACTTCTGCGGTTTACAATCCTAAAGATGAGCGAGTTAAAAATTAAAAATATCTACCAAATATTTGAAACAATTTTCTTGATCATTGAATTTATGATTGTAGCATTTACAATAAATCTATAAAATTTCAATATCTGTCATTTTAAGGTTCACAAAACTCAGTTTACAAAAGTAAGGTTTACAAAACTCAGTAAAGACGATGCATGAGTTAAGAATTAAAAATCTCCTCCAAACATTTGAAATGCTTCGGCACTTACTGTTCCACATGCTCTCAAAGATGTCGTCATCCACGATCCAGACTTCTCTAATGTTGCCATTTTGAAGGTGCTATCGAGGATGATTTAAAAGGTCTCTGCTCCTGTTTGATTTTGAGCGCCGCGCTGCTAGTGACTCGCGGCGAAATCAACTCAGTAATTTCTAAGCCCGGTTTATGTACCTTCTATTGAAAGGAAATCATTAACAGTGATTTGATTGTTGCTATTTGAGTGACGCCTCCGTCGTTATGACGTCACGACGGATATCCAATATGAAGGATGGAAATGGCGCAGATTGCTTGGAATTTTCAGTGGGCATTCAGTTCAACTCAGAACTTGTTCTTGGACATGAAAACGTCGGTACTCAGCTCAAGATTGAGAGTTTGAAAAACCGCCTACAGTATTTGAAACGCTATTCCAGAATAAAATAGTTTGGTCTATCTCATTTAGAGAACAATCTACAGTAGATTAACCGTCATACTGTATGATCATTTTTGCTAATACAGTGTAACCCCGCGCTTTCACTTCGGTTAATGTAATGACCCGCTTAATATCACTTCAGTCTGTATGGTCAAAATCAATTATTTGTAACCGCTTAATATCACGACCCATCGCTTATTGTCACAATTTTGACTGGAAAACCATGGTGATATTAACGATGGTCCACTGTAACCAAGTACACACTTACTACAGTGTCCTGATACATTCATCATTACACCAAGTAATTAATAGATTCAGTACTTTCATATACCAAGTTATTACCTGTATTAGGTGAAATTTGAAATAATAATTATACTACAGTGTCCGGATATGACTCATCACTGGTTTATCGCGCAAGCGAGGCAGCTTGGCCTCGTATTGCTTTACTGTGGAGTTCCATACTACGAGTGCTATTGCTATGAAGTTATAATATAACGGAGCCAGGGACGATCTCTGTCATTCATTCATGTATAGCTTGGTTTGGTTCAGGCATTAGATGGGTCTATTTCTGTCTTTATCTTGGACTGAGTGTTCCATTGCAGTTTACAGCAGTCTGGTTTGCAATAAAAGGGGCGCTCTTCATAAACATAAAAGTTTCCGATTCAGCGAAGGCATCGCATGGTAAAGTTGTAATATTACTAAAGGACTTACTCAGATATGTTCAGACATCAAAATAATTTATTTCTTGGAAAAAATGATGAGGGTTGTGTGGGATATTGTGCTCGAAATCTGGTACGCTTTCCTTCCTAATAAGAACACATTGAGACTCAAATTTGCTTAAAGTATAGAACAGTATATACTGTACAGAACAAGCCGAGACTGAGTCAAAATTGTATTGCATAAAAAAACAGCAACCAAAACGTCAGCAAACCAAGATCAAACTAGCGCAAGTAGAATATTGTAATGCCAAATGGGCTACAGCATACAATCACAGAAATAGCTTGTTTATTCTCACTCTGCAGCACACTGATCAGCCATAGATCATGGAGAATCTGAGTCTGCCAATTTGTTTAGAACAAATATTTAATATTACAATTTGAAAAAAAAACCTACATCCATATTGAAACTAAAAACTAATTAACATAAAATCATATATACCTATTAAAAAAACTGAATATTAAAAATCTCTTTTAATTCTTCCGAGCTCTGGAGTGTCCCAAAAAAAGATGCGGCATTTCCTCGTTGTATGGCGATGCCAATTCGTTGCTTGATCTGAGTCTTGAACATTTCGAGCCTTAAATATCTCACGAAATAAGACTATTGGACCCTTTGCTGATTTAGCTGCAATCCAGTAACGATACGGTTATCTGTAATATAATGTGTATGGCCATAACACAGTCCCTAATAGAATTTCATGAGCAGTCCACCTGTAATTGTCAATGCAACAACTGCTTGGTCTTGATCAAGCTCTTGATAGAAATGAATATTAATAGTATTAAAAAGTAGTTTGCTGTACGGCTGTAATCTCTCGTCTTTGTTTTATAGTGCAACTATCAATATCAATCAGATTCATATTTCGGGGGAGAAGGGGAGGGAGAGGGGATAGAAGATCAGATTTCATTTGCTTGGAAACAGTAGTCACGAAAATTCCTGGATCCGGCCCTGTCTATATCCCGCCAATAGTACGTTACATGAGCGATCAGGTTTTTAAGAGACTTAGCCGAGAAAAGCTGACAAGTCAAAGCGAAAATATCGGTCAAAGAATAAAAGAGCTCAAAGAAGTACTGTAGGATTCTCTGCATCGCTTTTAGACATAATGGTATTCTCTTAATGCAAATCGAGCGATATCAGACATAATGTGATTGGTTCATTCTTGATCAGTTCCATTCAGAAGCCTTTTGACAAGCCTCGATCGGTCATACATAAGCACGTGAGACTGAGACAGACACGAGAGCTTTGAAGTGATGAGCGGCAGAGCAGAGCGACAGGGAATTATATATACAGTTTCTATCCCATATGAATGACACTGTGCGGCTTCTTTCGTCTTCACACAATCACTGACAAATCCCTTGTGGAAACACGCGTCATCGACGCATACAAGGACCTGCAGCTGTACCTGTACGTCCGTTACCATGACTACAACAACAAACATGATTAACTGTGGTTGTTGCTGTGATGGGCTGAGAACGTGCAAACAACCGTTACAGAATAAGCACGAGGGTTTCTGTCTAATAAAGCCATCGTGCTGTTGCATCCCACATGGATCCGGCAGTTGATGTTGATGATCAGGTGTCGCTATGTAGAAACTTCTACGATGCTACAAAATAGACTTTCAACTGGCGAACGATGAAAGACAACAAAGTTACCCCTGCTGAAAATGAGACGACATTTATGAATGTCAATGACGACATTACTAGGGTCTTGGTCAGAGATCACAGCGAACTAGCAGCCAGGAATACCATCTCGAAATGGAGAGATTACATCAACACACAACGCATCTTGACATCACGCAAGGCGAAGAAGCTTTACGAGCAAACGAACGATGATTTAGCTGAAGAGTCTCTTGGTCAAAGAGGTTTTCAACGCTCGTTGTCTGCTAGTGAAAAAGGAGCCTGCTTCTTGATTGACGAACCCGTGTCAGATGATGACATGGTCGAGACGCCTGGAATGAAGCCTAAGCGTCAGGCGTCCACGGCCAGCGATAAAGCCCTCTTGCAGTACTTCATCGCAGTGGGGCGATCGAGAGACAAAAACAAGACTATTGATTTGGGATTTATTGATTCACTGTTGAAATCTGGAAGTGATATTGCTTGCTGCGACAAGTACGGACAGACAGTGTTGCATGAGACTGCCCGCACATGGCACGTGGATGTCGCTCGCTTCCTGATCGAACGAGGTGAGCAAGACAGCTCTTGTCGCTTGTAAACCTATACAGTAAAACAAACAACACGGAGGAAGCATTCAAAATCTGTGCGAAATATATAACATATTTCTTCTATGAATAAGTCAAATTCATAATCTCAAGCTAGAAGAACAAAATGCAATGCGTTGCCAGGAAGAGGACAGGTCTGAAAAATGTCAACTTAGTATATCTTTCGGCTGAATAGAACTTTCATCTTCTTATCTACTTTCGCATACATTCAGAGTTAAATTCGGTTGATTTCATATCGAATAAGATTCAATCTATTTCGTATTACCCTATATAGGTATACACATATTCATTACCCTATAGGTATCCGAGGTTGCGAGGTTGATATAGGTTGATCCTACATCCAACACTGCTCAGCTTTGCAATTTCATTGCACTTTATATCGAATGTTGTGTACGTCCAGGCACTAATTGATGGGCGTGTTCTGTCATAGGCGCACAGGTTAACAAAGTGGATGATTTTGGTAGGACACCAATGCATGTGGCCTCGGCACTGGACTATCCCGAAATGCTCGCGTACCTCCTCCAGTGCGGCGGCGACATTCACCAGCGGACCTTTGGCGAAGAGCAGACGTCCGTACACTACGCAGCTAAGCATGACGCTGTAGATTCATTGAAGTTTTTACTCAAATTTGGAGCAGATATGACAGTTTTGGATTACAAGGGGCGAACACCGTTACAGGTAAATAGTAAGAGATCACGGCGACAGGAGATCAACAGATCTGTTGTCTTGTAGTCAGTTTCCCAGCTGCAAATGCTTCCTGCATATGCAACATGCAGGATGAAATCTTCGTAAAATCTTTTATAAAATGGTTTTGCCTTGCTGTTATTCTAGCAAAGTCACAAGAACAAGCGCAGACGGTAGTCGAAGTATCACCTCAGTTATACATTACGTGACACTATTTGGTTGTTGCCCATAATCAAAAGAGTTTGTTAGGGAGAAATGTCCCACTCCAAGGAAAAGCAAAATGCGACTATACTGTACTTAAATACATAGCTCATAATCTATGCTACGGGTAACTGCAGAAGTGAAACCGATTGGACAAGTCAAATTTTGACAATGCAAAAGGTTTGGTAGCTGTTTTTGGCTGCTGTCTTCAATTGATATGCTATTGTACTGAACAATTACAAATTCAAAAGCTTATAATAGAGAAGAACATTCAAGTAGAAAATTAAGCTAACTGGCAAATTGAGAATGCAAGCAATCTTTTACTATTCACATTATGTAAGATGCACTTGATCAAGAGTGTTTTAATGTTATAACTTATGCATAATGACATTTCTGTCAGATTCGTTAGTGTTACATTGAACAATGCACATTGTAGCTCTTGTAAGTTGCATGTGGCATTAAATGTCTGGGTTAGAGGATTCTTTTCTATCGACCATAGAAAAAGTCTAGTTTCGAAACTTTGATTCATCTTCGGTACCAACATACGGCATATACTATGAGCGGTCTCTAGTTAGAACACTTGTCTTTCAGTAACCTTTCAGTAAACAGCTTTAATGCTATTGTTGCCCTCTCCATTTCTTAGCTAGCTGCCGAGTTGGATCGTTCTGAAACGTGTAAAGTGCTGGTGGATCAAGGCGCGACGATTGGTGTTCAAGATAGCAGCGGCATGTCAGCAATCGTACTTATGATCAACAAAATGCCACCAGTGGTAAGAACACTAATTGTATTTATTCTATAAGAGAGCTTGCAATGAGATGATGTTTTCAATCTTCATCATCACTTTATTTATTTTTCCTCGCATGCTACAACTTCCTGTTCCCAGGTAATCAGTTGTCTCTACCGCACGATTCACATAATTAAATAGAAGAAGGTAAAATAAAATAAAATTAAATTAAATTAAACAGCGAGTTAATAAGCAAGACTATCAACAGAATGGAGCTAAATTAGTTAAAAATTGAAATGATGTGTTAAAATACTTTACATGCAGCTATTGGTTGAATACACTAAAAACTGAACTTAATTTAAAATACTTCATGTTAATGGATTTTTAAGATCAAGCCTTGAAATTGACATCTTAAAACTTTTCCAGCCTGAATCAAACTTATTATAACAATATTAGTTCAGAAATATATAAATAAAACTTAATCTAACATGCAAATACAATTAAAAGCTAAATAAATGGTAATATGGTAAACACTCACAATATAAATTGAGATTATTGAGTATAGGACATTTTAGATGAAAGGAATCCTTTTTCAGGATAAATCCTCAGCACATGCAGTTGCTACTTTCTTTAGGATTCTTAATATTTACATTCAATGTAGAATATCACAGTTTATGTGTAAATATTAGTTTTACTTCTAGACATTTATGCTTAATCAATAAAATAATCCTGTTCTTTTTTTCATCATTTAGGCCATGAAAGCACTAGACCAGTTTCACAAGAAGGATCGTGCAAACAGGAAACAGCTATTCTATCTCAATTATCTCGAACCAACATCAGTTGGAGGACATTCTCATGCGCAGTCAGCACTTCAAGTGGCCGTTGAAGCGAATCGTTTCGATCTCATTCTGCATCCTGTCCTCCGTCGCTTAATTGAGGTTAAATGGGACTACTTCGGTCGATTTGGAGCCTGGTACCTAGTCATGTACAATTTCATATGCTGCGTAATATGGACGGCCTTGATCAGCACGTATCCCAGAAGCACTCGCGCTGTTTACCTTCCCTTGGACAAAAACTGGTATAGGATTATCTTGGCCTCTCTCTCCATGCTTATTTACATCTCGTGGCTGCGTGCAGAGGCAGTAGAATTTCGTCGTTCGCGTCGTTTATATCGTAACTATGTCAAGTGGCGCGAGGCTGAGTTGAATCGTGACTTACGGTTTTGTCATCCGCGTTGGCCAGAGGAGCACGCTTACATCGAGCGTGAAATCAATGAGTTGCACGAACGAGGACCGCGGTATTTCGTCGATTGGTGGAACTACGTTGATTGGCTCACTTACATCATGGTCATGGCAACCATCATAGCCCACGTGATCAGTGTTGTTCAGGTGACAGACCAGTCCTTCCGAGTGGAGCGGGCCATTGGCTCTGTCATGTTGGTCTTCGTTTGGATTCGCTTTATGAAGTATGTGCGAGCCTTCAAAGTGCTAGGGCCGTTCATTGTCATGCTGCAGCACGTGGCCTTTGATGTTCTACGCATTGGTTTTCTCCTGATGCTGATCTACGTTCCGTATGCGGCTGCCTTTTGGTCGGTGTTCGGCTCGCAGGGCGTGCAGGGATATGATAAGTTTACCGATCTCTGCTACAATCTGCTTCAGATCATGGTCGTCGGTGATTTTGGCTTTGACGACCTTCAGAAGCATGACGGCATCATGGCGCGTCTGCTGTGTGGCACATTCATCGTCATCGCAGGCATCATTTGCCTCAATTTATTCATAGCATTGCTCTCTGACACTTTTCAACGCGTCTACGACAACGCTAAGGCCAACGCTGAAATGCAACGCGCCTCTATTATCATGTCGCTAGGCAACGAAATGCCTGCTAAACGCTTGCAACGATTCCGTCACTACATTCACATCCGTTGTGCGCCTGAAGTCTTGTACTATGATGACGACACGTGCGAGCCTCAAGACCTTAAACTACTCACGCAGCAGATCAAGGAGAATATCGACGGCATGAAAGAGATTATCCAAGAGGACATCGAAAGCCGAAGCAGCGACAGTTCCACCAGCGACCCTGACCATGTTAATGTGAAACAAGAGATGGTCTTGATTCGCAACGAGATGAAACGAAGCATTTATTTGCTAAATAAAGAGGCGAATGATCTCAAAACTATGGTAAGTGAACTGGTGCGGGCCGAGAGGCAGCGCCAACAAAAGAAGCAAATGAAACGGAAAAGGAAGCTGGCATTGCAACTCGCTCAGCAGAACACTCATCAGATTGAAGAAAAATCACCACACGAATGAGTAAAAGGAAATAAAGTAAATACACAATTATACATTCAATATGTAAATAATGCAATGAAAACAACATTTGGAATGCTTTCAATTTTGTACACACAATGACTTTTATAAGGATTTACTTCGTTAACCTACAACTTGTTCCTGGAAACATACAGCATACGAAACTGAAGTGTATGTACATCATTTATATGGCCCAGATTCTTATCAATTCTTGTCAGGCCACTATATATACGCGTCGAGTGCACATGATATGAGGGAACCTTTTCCTTGATAAGAATAACAGACACCGATGCGCTGACACTTCAGTGACATCGCCGCCTTAATCTTCATTGCTTCAAGTAACCTATCACATTCTTTACATCAGCATACAAACAGAAATCTATGCAACAATTTTTCAGTAAGAAGATCTTTACAGCTACATTATTCGCTATCAGGTAACATCATGATTATAATTATCGAACTTGAAAATGGTATCTCTGCATGTTCAAACAGTGCATGTGCTCATGTGCTGTTACTGTTCTTTCTGGGTACTGATATGTAGGCCGCAAGTAGGAAGACCGTCTCTTATAGAATAATCTGCTCTCCGATAATCTTGAGACATGTTGCGAACATTCCAGCCTGCATGTTTACCGGTTTGATTGAGAGGAGAGTGCAATCCACAGCACTGTACAATGGGCGGTTTTCCGGCGTTAAACTGCCATCGAATTGCTTTCCGATTCTTTTTATTGGGGGAAGGAGTAGCTCCTCCCTTATCAAGCCTTTGAGGCTAAATACATAAAACCCCTATCCAACCTCTTATTAAAGCACCTTATTATCTCTAAATCACACAAAATAAACATCATTAAAATGACAGAGACGTCTTACTCCCTAGGGAGAACAGATGGCTCATAGTTAGTATCACACAGTCCATTATAAAACGGAAAGAAATATACGTAGAAAAGCTAAACAAAGAACCCCTGTTGTTGCCCTTGGAAATGTCACAGTTACACAGTGGAGAAGAACAATGGCAGGGGAAAACCATGAAAGCCTTCCTACAGATGTTTCTGTCGTTGGCATAAACACGACCAATTTCAGATGGAGTTGATATACCGACGGAGACACATTCAATTTACAACGCCACGTTCAAACCATATGTGCTGAATATATACATCATACAAGACCTAAGCAAAAAGAGAAAGCTTCTCCAAATGAAGGTAGATATAAAATTCAGAGATCTATATAGCAATTTGCACTGCGTATTATAGAATTTTTGTTTTCTCTTGTAGTTTTCCAAGGCCTCGTTACTGCTAGCCTTATTTACAAATGCTGTTCAAGAGGTCATGATGAGGGAATTCGACGAAGTGAAAGCCAAATTGAAGATGTATGAGCCGAAGGAGTTTCTTTACGTGAAGCTGATAGAAATCGCTATCAAATCGAGTAAGTTATGCAACCGAATTCCTGACCAAAGTTAAAACGCTTATGCCTGGAGAGTGGAGACAGGCGAGAGCGAGACAGAATATCGATTATCCTGTCTTACATGGATGGGGATAAACAGAGAAAACGTCACTAAAACCATAAAATTCTCTGTATGAAGTCAAATTCTCTAAATATAGCAGTCAGGGTCTATGAGAAACATGTCATTCTGTTAAGGAGAATACTTGACTTCACTCCAACTAAACGTATGGCAGCCCATTATCTATATAACATGTGACGATTTTCTAAAGCCAACAGCATTTTGTGTTGTTTCGAAATCAGCTGTAGTGGTCATATGGCTTTGATAAATTTAAGGAATAATGACTGATCTGTGTTTTTTTTATTCATCTCTTTTTTCAAACCCAAATGTTAATTAAAAACACTAATATAAACAATTACTCAACTTGGGTGAATGTAGAAATAATTAGGAATAATCATGTTGTGTGAAAGTAAAAGTAGCCCTTGAAAAATGTTACACAGAGTAAGTAGGCTGCGCTAAAATCNCTATTGGGAGTCTTACATTGTCTCATGCGAGCCAAAACAAGATGAAGCAAGATGTTTTATATCATATACGATATATGTGATTAAAACGGGCACTCGGATGCAGGAAATAATACAGAACTGGGTGAGATGTGCGAATTGGTCTCGGTATGACGAGCAAGTTGTTCAACAAGGGCATTTCTTTTAAAGAATGCAAGTCTTGATTGCCTGAGAATGAATTGAAGAATGACTGAGGTTAGTTGATAGAAAACTGGGAAGTTTAGATCTTTGGCGGTTTCTCAACAAGGTAGCATGATCATACAATCCTTGGGCATATTGCTTTCTAATGATGCTGTATATGCTGATTTCCACTGTCCCAGAAAAAAGTTTCCAGGACAAAAACAGTGAAAGCTATATCGAAAATTAAGCGATGTTTCGGAAATATTTTCACTCAGAGTAAGATAATTTGCAATATTTTACTCCGATCCAGAGTAAGAGAAAATTATTTACTCAGTAAAGTAGCGGTCCTGCCAAATGTTTGCTCCGAGTACATTATCTGAGTAAACTACTCTGAGTATTTCCTATCCTTGACTGTACTGCAGGTATGGCACCCGTATTTGCGTTGTTGTTGTTGAACGCCAGAGATTAGTGCATGTTGAAATTATCTATATTCTATCCTCTGAAACCTAGCATGACAGTCTGTCTTTATTCTTTGATCAGATGAAGCAAATCAATTCATCAAGAGTCATGCTCATTCAGGAAAAGGAAGACGGCTAGAGAATGTCTTCGAATCATCCATGGAGAACGACATGACAGACTTCGTCGACATTTACGCCCAAAACAAGAAAGCAGCAGACATCAGAACAAGACAGTTTCATTTTGCAAGCAATAAATATCATAAATTGATTGAATATGCATCGGACTATAATCATGCGACGAATGAACACGATTGGTTGAAGCGGATACAATGAATTGAGACTTGGAAGTTGTATTTAATATTTATAGAATGCAACCGATTTCCTAGCATGAACATGCTGCGATATTATACCATTGAAATACAGCAAGTTTTTTTAATAGGTATAGACATTTGTGAGGTACAATAATGTTACAATACTGGTTAATCGTTAGTGTACTTGCACGATATACTTTTCGTAAGTGCTCGATGCTTTCATTTGAAATTTCGAAATTTAATAAGCCTCAGGAGTTATCTCAATTGATTTCCAATGAAAACCCGTATACCGTGATTCAGCAAATCGAGTACTTGCCCTATAAACAGTTGAGCACCTACCTTTTAAATTTAGAACAGTTTTTAGAACAGGACACTACTGTTAGTGTGAGGGATTTTAGATGAGATATTTATCTCTATCAATTTGCATTCTTGCTTTTCAAATGTGGACTTTTTTTACAGTACATGCATATCCCTAGTTATCGTTATTCTAAAGATACTCTGGTAGCTCGTTGATTATAAGAAAAGCAGCCAGACAAGACAAGCGTGTTATTTAGTTGACGTCTGATAATGATCAGTGTGACTTAAATTCACACTTCTTTGTGGGTGACCACGTGATCATCTCGCACACTCGTGCAATGCATTACAACTACAGGATGTAAATTCAGGGAGGGGTTGACACAAGCAGATAATATTTGCATTAAATTGCTGCCCGCAACTAAGAATTTTTGTATCCTGTTTTTACAAATTATGTAAAGACAAAAGAAATTCAGCAGTACAGTAGCAGAAACACTCCAATTGAATCGGGAGCACCCGCCGATTTTCGTAGGCTCCTTGCGGTGAAATGGAAACCTCGAATCGGGAGATCGGGAGTGAAGCGGAAGCAGCCGGCGATTTTTCAACATGTTGAATTTTCGGGAGCAATCGGGAGCGCACCGGTGGTGCAATGCGTTGCGGCGCTCCCGATTCAAATGGAAACCAGGCTTTATACGTTGATAATACTGTATGCTGAAGACCACGCTGAAGACTAAACAAAGTATACTTTCTGTGCAGACAAGTATTAGTTATGAGGTTATGAAGCAATCTGTAGCTAACTATTTTACTACGGTTACGTAGATTGTCGATTGATACCTGGTCATCTAACTTCCAGACGTGCGACACCCGACACCTTATATCGAACTGTTCAAAATTGTGCCGAAATAGCCTCTATTGCGCGGTCGCCCCGTCACGCTGCCGTGCTCCCTGTTGCAAGATGGCGTCTTGCAGCACTCATCTTGCTTCTTGCCGCCCTCTATCAAAACAAGTACAACCAACTTGAACAACACTACCATTCTACCGACCAACTTCAATCAACACAACATCAACAAGGGCACAAGGCAGCTACAACGAACCATTGATAAAGGACAACGACGTACATGACGAACGTACACCGAATTTCAGTAGCACTCAGAAACATGTCTAGCAACCAAAGCATCAGTTTACTTCAGGACAAATTCAGAGGATGCCTTGTTGGTGCACTTGTCGGGGATTGCCTTGGAAGTGTGTTTGAAGGCCTCCACGAAGGCTGCATCGCTAGTGGTGTAGTTGCAAATGAATATGACTTCGAGAAAATGGCAAAAAAGGCCGGTGCTGCTTACAAATACACAGGTAAGTTGTGAGCATAGCTGCCTGCATTAATTGTAGGCCTACCCGAGTAGCAATTAGAAAATTGAGTCAATTTTAGACATTCTCGAAAGCTTTTCGACGGAATCAACTTTTATCCAAAATTACTCTCTCCACTGCGGTAGGCCTAAATAGTTAAAATGCAATTAATGGGTACGTTGTTGCTGTGGCGAGGTTTCTTTTACTACATATTGAGTAATGTTAAATAGAACTGAACTATGCCGATGCAATAAGACATAAACATAATTTGAAGAAACTTTTCATATCTATTGCATTTGAATAATAGATTGCTATTCCTACTGATATGTCTGGTTATGTAAAATATACAGTGAAACCTGTCTGTAATGGTCACCTTTGGGATCTGAGGAAAATGACCTTATAGACAGGTGGTCTTTCTGTCCAGGTTGATTTCTATACACACATCCGTTTGTTTACAAAATGACCGCTTAGAGCGCATGCATAAATAAATGTAGGGCAGAAACATGAGCTGCGGTGCTGGTTCAGTACGAAGAGCACTTGGACCTCTTTGATTTAAATTAATATTATCGCTCGTTTAAGCATGGCCGAGAGATATTTTTACTGGTTACTCAAGGACACATGCATATTACAGACATTCGAAAAGAAATTATGCATTTCAGTAATTTTTCTGAATTTTGAGCATTAATTTTATTTAGTTTGCGTGTACATGTAAGGCGGTTGCGTCGTTGTGGTCTGTATCTTGCGAAAGGGATGGTGATGCTAATGCAAGTCTGAAGTGACAGTTATTGATATATAGTTGTCATGGATTGCAAAAGTAACTGCATGTTTTACACAACACAATTATGCGTTTTACAGATTAACTTTCATAATATATGCGAGCTGCGAGCGACGGTTGTACAAGCTAGTTCTCAGCAGAAAGCGATAGAGCCTTTGTCCGTGTCGCTGAAGCCATAAGTGTATCTCAGCAAACAAGTCACTTAAGTAGTGATGAACGCAAGAGCTACGAGGCAAAGCTGGTTGTCGAAGGCAACATCGTCATCGAAGATCCATTTACCTTGGAAGGATGGGTTGATAACGTTGCTTCTTGGCCGGATATTCAATTCGGCAGCATCTACACTTACCTCATTCTGAGTCCCGGCGAATTCATGCAGGAGACCCTTCGGGCGTACAAATCTCTTGAGGCTTACAACTGTTATGCCAGTGGTCACGTCCAGCAAGTGCTTTACCATCCTGTCGACCCTGCTAGTACCTACTGCGCTCTGAAGACAAAGGTTCTGCCTTCTCAACGAGTGACGTCTGATCTGCATGAGGCGTGGGCAGTTGTCCATAAGAAGGATGGACTCATTAAGACGGGACATTGTACATGCAGAGCAGGGTAAGAATCACTTACAGCGTAGTCATTATATTCACATACATAACCATCAATCTGATTAGTAGAATGCTACGTTACGTTTATATGAAATATTCTGTTACAGTTTGGGAGAAGTGTGCAGCCACATCGCAGCTCTTCTCTTCAAAATGGAAGCATCAGTTCGCTTGAACGTCGAGACCTCCTGTACTGACAATGCTTGCCAATGGAACAAAAGGTGGCCAGGCAACAGTGGCAGAATGGCATCAACATAGAGAAGGACAGATTACTTCCTCATTGGCATACAATGTGCTAAGAGCAAAACAATCAAAATCAATCTTAAAAAGAATAATGAGATATAACGAGCAAAATCTAGGTCATGTCCCTGCAATAATATGGGGACGAGATATGGAGAATATCGCACGAGACCAATACTAGAATCGACTGCATCTTTTGATTCCACATTTAGATTCTACAGCGTATCAGACATGGAAGTACTGCATGCAATAAGCCGTCTTCCATCTTGGGGTGCACCTGGCTATGATGGGATAAATGGTTTTGTCCTAAAATCCTCCATCCCTGCAACATACACAAGACTTACAAAGTTAATAAATCTATCTTTATATCGTCTATTTTTCCTGATTGCTTTAAACCTGCCATTGTCATACTCATTCCTATCCCGAAGATTCCTGGAGCTACAGGGCCAGATCAACATCGACCAATATCATTGCTTCCGTTGCTAGGNAGGAAAACTTGTTGAGAGAATCGCCTACAACCAACTATATGCCCACGTCGAACCATTGCTCTCTCATCACCAGCTTTCGTCAAAATCGCCCAACAGTCTCTGCACTGCTCGACATTACTCAGCGCCTATACTCTGAAATGGAGTTGCAGCACCTCTCCGTCATGGTACTGCTTGACCTCTCTAAAGCATTTGACAGCATTCATCATCAAACTCTCTTCAAAAAATTGAAATCTCTTGGCCTCTGTACTCCAACGCTCGATTGGTTTAAATCGTATTTATTCCCAAGAAGGCAAAAGGTCCGCGTGAAAGAAGTTTCGTCCGATGAACTGTTTGTCAAGTCTGGAGTGCCTCAGGGTTCTATTCTTGGTCCCCTTCTTTTCCTATTGTATGTCAATGACCTGCCTAAATCAATTACTATGCCTATGCCGTGGCAATTTGCAGATGACACCCAGCTAGTTCACTCTTACAATCCAAATCACACACAATCTATCCGCAATGCTGAATCTTCTATCAACCACGATCTACATTCAATTTACGAATGGTGCAATTCAAATTACCTAAAGATCAATCCAAAGAAATCTCAAACATTATTAATCGGACACAAACGCGTAAGAGAAATGCACGATCATCCCACCATCAAAATCGACTCAAGTATCATCCCTTATTCACAAAATTCATGTAATCTTGGAGTTACATTCGATCAAGACTTGTCGTTTAAAAATCACATCAACAACATCCTCTCCCTAGCCAACTGCCGCTTTTCCAACCACTGTAGAGTCCGCAATGACATTCCATTGGACATTCTTCAGCGAGTTGTCGAGACCATGATCATCACACCAGCCTTGTATGCACTTCCTGTGTGGTCGTCGGCATTCAAGTCAGACTTGAACAGAGTTCAACGCGGCATCATAAACCGCAGAGCCAAAACCATCCTTGGCAAAATGAAATTCGACAGGATGGGCAACTGTCTGCAGGAGCTCAAATGGCTACCATTGGATAAACGGATTGATTATCAATTGTCTGTAGCTGCCCTGAAATCTTCGAGTGATTTGATGGGCCCGTCATTGAAATCACTGTTCAAACCACATTTACATAGATATTGCACTCGACAACAAGACACTCCAACTTACCAAGTGATCAAGACCAGAACTGATCGACAGCAGCGAAGTTTCTCCTACTCTGGACCAAGCTTATTAAACAAACACAGTAATCTTACGGACTTACCTTTGCAACAATTCAAGAAATCGTTGCATGAGCAACTACTAAATGAAAAGTAATGTAATTAACGAGCACAAAAACCTCAAGAATCAGTCGTGCTACTGTATAGTATTTGCATGCCATGTAAACATAAATTAGTAATCAATTGTATCAAGAACTGATTATGGGTTTTCGAATAAAACTACTATCAATCAATCAATACATCGAAGAGCAGCAGCTGATTCACAGCGATTTTAAGTGCAACCAGACTGGTTTTAAAATACTTCAAGAGAAGCCATACATTGGAGCATCATCTGATGGGCTTGCCGAGTGCACCTGCTGTGAAGCTAGAGTACTAGAAATCAAATGTCCATACTCAATGAGGGATAGCACCATTGAAGAGGCAAAGACATCAAACAACTTTTATATTGACAAAGACAACAGCCTGATTGAGAGCCATCAATACTACGCACAAGTGCAACATCAGATGTATGTAATGAAATTGAAACAATGTGATTTTGTCATTTACACAACAAAGGACATGATTACAATCAAAGTACAGTTCAATGAAGAATTTGTTGCGGCTGTGATTGCCACTTACAATAATTTCTTTAATAAGTATCTTCTCGGAGAGATTTGCACAAGGTCCCTCTGTAGTTAGAGTTACATTACCGAACTGTTTACGGTTATCTGCTATATGATGTAAACAAATAAGACAAGTCTTGCAGCATACATAGTTTCAGATGGAAGTAATTTCATATTTTTCTTAATCAGAACAGTTTAGGCTTAAGATTAGTTAATGCTGCACAGATGGTTAGGATATTGTCAAGATGCTTAATCAATCTAATTGGCATTACTTGCGATACAATACGAAAAACCTTAATCCGACGTATTGACCTTTCAACAAGGTTTCGAGCACGTGCCAGCTGACGAGAGTTCTCAACAGATTTCTTGGACAACTGCCTTTTTCCTCTGGTGAATGATGGCAGCGCCAGACCTACACCACGTACAGCAAGATCATCACCTATCAGGAAGTGGAAAGTTCCTTAAGTTTGTCTTCATTTAATCCGACATTCGTTTACGTTTTTTGACTCAGAAAAGAACCTTGTCTTGGGTTTTCACTTTCTTAACTTAATCACACTTTGTAACAAAACTTGTAGGCGACGTTGCTTTTTTGGCCTTCCTCATTAACCAGCCTCCTTTTACATAAAGTACAATTTCAGAGGCTAGCCTCAATTGACAAATAATGCGAAAGTTACATAACATAAATCGCAAGCTAAAACTAAACACTGCATAAGTTATACACACATGAACTACAGGGAATCTGGATCCACTGGCCCCCATGGAAACATGTGACACAAGCTTTCAGATAAGTCCATATTCCCTAAACATTAATCACGTAACAATGTCTGTCCATCTCATTCGCAAATCTCCTTAACTTTGGCTTTAGCTTTATCGATATGTCCTTCGTGCAGCTCTTCTTTAGAGGCTATTGAAACTAAAGAGGCTGTGGGTCGTTTGAAGACGCCTTGCTTGGTTCTGATGGTGACTTTGCGAACATACCCATCTTTTCCTGCACGAGTGTCTTCAATGACTGCTAAAGGCCACATGGCTTGAGGAGCTGCCCCATGAGGCCCAGACTTTCTTTCGATGACCAAATCACCTACTTCCAGGTTCTTTTGTTTTTCAGTCTACTTTCGTCGACATAAAAGATTTCCTGGGACGTTTGCAGACCAATATTCCCAAAAGATCTGCACTTTCTTCTGGATTATTGCCATTCGGTCTCGAGGATGGGGTCTTTCTACATTTCTTGGTTGAGCAACTGCGATGCCATGGCCATAGAGGATGCTGTTTGGTGTAATCCTACATCCAATATCTAGAGGGTCTTATCCATCTTTAGGGAACAATGGTCTGGAATTGACCAAATCTGTTGCTTCTGATAGAAACGTCTGCCACTCATCAACAGCTAGAACATTGTTGTACATATCCGCCATCGCGTCAAGAGACTTGCGTACGGCTTTGATAAACGTTTTGACAACTCCGTTTTGAAAAGAGGCTGTTGAAACATTCCACATCCACACGAATGTTTCGAACTGGACTCCAGTCTTCTCTCCATCTTCTTCAATGAAGTAACTATTCCACTCTGTCATGATCCTTTTGACTACTTCTGAGGAAGCTGTGAAATTTGTCCCTCCGTCGCTATAAACCAATCGGGGATGTCGACCACGCGCATTTACAAACGTCTCAGGGCAAGCATGAACTTCTTGCTTGATAAGCCTTCTCCGCCATCCGTGTCTCAGCACAACTCCATGTGTACTGCCCTTGTGGTTGTACATGTGAATAGGGCTACATGGCTGTCTTTAGTTACTCCTCGCCGAAGTCGTGTCTTCAATGGGCCCCAGAAATCAACTGCGGTTGACCGGAATACTTCGCATCCTTCTTCGATTCAGAAATCTGGGAGTTGTCCCATCAATTGGTCTTGAGGGCGATTGTTTCTGATGCGACAGAAGATACAATTCTTTCGCAGATCTTTCAAGAGCTTTGAGCTCTTTACAATCCATAGTCCACTTCTTTCTATCAATGCTTTCACTCGATCTGTTCCATTATGACCAACTTCATGGAAATGAGTTGCAATCAGCTGGAGCACTTTCAGTTTTGTCTTTCTCAGTTCATCCTTTGACTTTGTTGGAGTGGCCAGAATGATGGGAGCCACTATGTTTACGTCAAGCTGTTTGGCATGGTTGAGTCTGCCGCCGACGCGGTAAATCTGACTGTCTTCGTCAAACAGTGGACATAATCTTTTAAATCGCTCATCGGAAAACTCTTCTGAAGCTTGCATGGCACGAAAGATAATTAATTTTGCCTTTCCCTGTTTTCCTTCTACAGGACCCTCCATTTTGTCTTGGATCGCATTAATTGCATCAAGCCAGCTTTTGTGCTGCAACACAATGTCGAGTACATTCTTTACTTCTTCAGTCTTCATGATATCTCTGTCAGCTTGAACACTGAATTGAACATTCATCTTTCGTACAGGTAATTTTGGTCTACGCCGTTTCTTCTTCTTAATTCTCTTTATCTCAGATTGATCTTGGTCCTGACAGATTTGTTCAGTCACAATTGATGTCTCGAAGTCAGGTAATGGATCTTTGTGCAAGAATTCAGCGCCTAGATGCCACTCCTGCAGGTCCGTGGAATTTTCTTTGCTCAAAGTGTCAGCTGAGTTGAATTCACTTGGAACGTAATGGAATTCATCAGGTTCCGCCAAATCTAGAATTTCTGCAATTCGTGTCTCTACGAAGGCTTTCATTCTTTGCTTGCTTGTTCGAATCCAATGTAAGACTACCATTTAGTCAACCCAGAAGTACGTCTTTTCAGGTACTTCAGCCAAGGTGTCTACAATATTCTTTCTCATTCTTGCCATGATTAGTGCGGCTACAAGCTCGGTCCTCGGAATCGTCCATCCTTTGATCGGCGTCACAAGAGCCTGTGAACTGACAAAACGAACTGCAATGTCACCATTCTCCAACTTCCATCGTAGGAACGCACAAGCTCCAAAGCCCTTTTGCCCGCCATCCGAAAAACATTGCAGAGTGGGCTTTCCAACGGCTCCTTCTGGTTTTATGCATCGCTCAATCTGGACGTCTAGGTGTGGCTTCAAGTCATTGATCCGCTCTAGCCATTCCTGCTGCATTTCTTGATCGAGTACGTCGTCCCAAGACAAACCTTGTCTCCACAAATCTTGGAAGGGAATTCGCAAATTTGCTAAGGCTGGAGCAATTATGCCAGTCGGATCATACATTTTTGAGATGAATCCAAGCAATGATCTTTTGGACACAACAGAGATTTCTTGAGGATCACGGTGCTTGAGAGCGATTGAATCTTTGCCTTTGTCCCAAACGTGTCCTAAGACATCCGTTACATTCTCCTCGTCTTGGCTGGAAGCCATGTGCTTGTTGAGTTCATCTTCAACTTTTTCTTTATTTGAGTGCCACTTTTTGACCATAAATTGGCCTTTTTCCAGCAATCTTGTCGTTTCTGTAGCTGCTTTTATTGCTTCTTCTTCCATGGCTTCCGAATGCATTATGTCATCCATGTAGACTTTTCTCTGCAATATGTGTGCTCCGATTGGAAATGTGTCTTCAAAGCATCTTGCCAGGCACCTCAAGCTTTCTTGAGACAGGTCGGGCGGTGGTGGATCACCAAAGATCAAGCGACTCCACTCATACACAGTATGCTCTACATCGCCATGGTGAATCCAGAGGAATCTGTGGAATTTCCTGTCCGGTTGTGCGATGCTTATCATATTAAACATCTTTTTTACATCACCAACTACTGCCACCAAATCTTCTCGGAATCCAAGAAATACTTTGAACAACGAGTTGAGGAGATCGGGGCCTTTCTCAAGTGCATCCGCTACTGAAATTCCGTTATATTGCTTTGCAGCATTCCAAACTACTCTTTTTGGTGTTGATTGCTTATCCTCTCGTGAAACTATTTGATGGTCTAAGTAGTGTGCCTTCTCTCCGTCTTTGTGAGCAGTTCTTGTCACAAATCCTGAATCTATCACTTCTTGCATTGCTTTCGCATAACCCTCATATTCTCCTGATTCCTTCATTCTTTCTACCTTTCTGATTAAAGTTCTGCGCACTGCTTCGTAATTATTTGGGAGTAGGTCTGGGAATCCATCTTTCCAAGGTAAAGGCACTTCGACTTGCCCTTCTTCATTAATAGTTGTGTTTGCTCTTGCACTGCGAATAAAGTGAGCTTCTTCTATTTCTTTGTCTGACCATACACACTTCGTTGTGCAACTAGCACCAGCCAAGTCAGACGTAAACATTTGTTTCACTTCTTCTTGAATGCTGTTTTCAATTGTTGTGACACTATTGATGTGTCGAAGTTTGCATCCAGCTAATCTTTTGCATTGCGCCTCTACTCCACCAACAATGGCCCATCCAAGGGAGTACTCAATCCCTACAGGATCACCTTCATTGTCACTGCCCGATTCCAATCTGTTAAATTCTTTGTGAAAGGATTGGTGATCTCTTCCGATCAATATATCTATCTGATCTCCTTTTGTATCCACCTTTTCTTGAATGAGTTTCAAATGTGGATAACACTCAAACATCTCTGCTTCCATGGTTT
The DNA here is from genome assembly GCA_900245855.1 of Calvadosia cruxmelitensis. Classification (NCBI taxonomy): domain Eukaryota; kingdom Metazoa; phylum Cnidaria; class Staurozoa; order Stauromedusae; family Kishinouyeidae; genus Calvadosia; species Calvadosia cruxmelitensis. The sequence goes on along the minus strand of OFHS01000063.1, from coordinate 21,633 downwards.
CACTTGACCCACATGGCTTTGTTATGGAGATTGCCGATAGCTTTGCTGTTGTCACTCTCCAACCTTTGATTTCAATTTGATATTGTCTAGTTTTTTCTGTATACCTCTTTCCTCCTACCACTTCGTACATTATTTCCATGTCCTCGCCAGAAATTCCGAGCACTTTAGCAAAATCAGTTCGGATAAGAGTGGTGTCAGATCCACCGTCTATCAGGAAGGCTTGCACATACTTGCTATTTCCTTCTTCTCCAAGTTTCGGGCTAGTCTTCACATTAATCATCACGATTGGGAGTCTTGCATGATTCTCTGTTTTGTTTGAATTTATCATTACTGATGCGGCATTTGTATTTGCATTGGGGATGGCATCCGATGTCACTGTGCTTGCCACAGAAGCGGTTGTTGTTGATCCCTCAGTCTCTTTCGCTTTCTTTTGTCTATGGAGAAGCGTGTGGTGCTCTCCTTTGCATTCTGCACATGACCAGTTCTTTGGGCAATTTGGCTTTATATGATCGGAATGTAAACATCGAAAACAGAATCCTTTTTCCTTGCAGTAGATCCCTCGTTCATAAGGGTTCTTTCCTATGAAAATTGGGCATTCTTGAAGAGAGTGTTTATTGACACAGTTTCCTTTGCATGCTTTGTTCTTGGTTGTTTGAACTGCCTGTGTGCTATTGACCTTTGCTTTAACATAAATAGGTTCTTTCTTTGCCTGATTAAGGCTTTTGCTGATGTTTTTTGCTTCGCTGTGTTTGATCTATCGCTCAAGAAATTCTAAAATCCACGGTGTCGTGATCAGTTCTTCTTCTCTGCCATACTTCTTGTGGATTCTATTTTCGGAGGCCAATTCATCTTCAATTCTCTGTCTGAAGACATCACCTGTTTTTCTAAGTAGGTCATTAACAAAGTCCTTTTCCTTTGCTTTACGCTCTTCCCCTAGATCTTTGAAGTATTGTATCAAGGTTCTAGTCTTGCTCACAAATGACTGGATTATTTCATGATTTGATGTATCAATCGGCTTTATTCGTCTGAACTCCCAAATGAGCTCGTTGTATATCCTGTCTTTTGTAATGACGAGTTCCAGTGATTTCCACGCCTCTGCTATGGTCGTTCTTCCGTCGATTAGAGTTTTGTGGGATTCGAGTAACAGCTGTTCTAGCCACTGTAATAGCACTAAATCTTCCGTTATCCTGGCATTTTTCATTGAAGCTATAAATTTCTTTTTGAAAGTAGGAAAGGTCTTTAGTTCTCCATTTCAGGAGGTCGGTTTAAAACCTGCCAGTCTTATTGTTGAATGATCACTTGACTCTCTCTTCACAACTTTAGGTAAGTTGTCCCGTAATGTTGTGGCAAGGTCACCAACTATTGTAGTCAGGCTTGCTATCTGTTCATCATGTGTCTCTTCCTTTGCAGTGGTATGGCTGTCAATGACCTTGCTGTCTTTGCTCTTTTTAACCTTGATTTCTTCCTGTATCTTCTTTTCCTTTTCATTACTATTGCTTGCTTCTCTTTTGTTTTCATCGTGCTCAGCCGTACACGTTGTCTCTTGTTCATCTGTAGGTAGATCTACCTTGCTAGGTTCTACATTGCTCTGTGTCTCTTCTTTATTGGCCTCAGTTGGTCCTCTAGCTTTTTCCAACTGTAGTGCTATTTCTAATTGACGCAGATCTCTCGCTTCCTTCTCACGTACTTCTTCAATAGCCTTACACTTGATTCTATCAATCTCTTTTTCAATTGAGACGGTTGCCTTATGGTTTTCTTCATGACAATGCTGAATAATATTGTCAATCTGGTTTGCTACATCATCGTCTAGGGCAGAATTATCTTCTAGGTAATTCAAATATTCTTCTTTAGCAGTTTCAAAATCGTTAAAGTGTTTGCTTAGTCTTTGTGATGACTCCTCTAATATGGAATGCACACAGTTTGAGACAAGCATAGTTTTGAGCAAGAAGCACTAGCTCGCAATAACGCCTTAGATTTCCTATCGACTCGTTTCTTCAACGTCTCAACATCCATGCCTTCATACCTTTTTCCTTCCTTTTCTTCCAGACGTTGCTCTAAAGTTTTGTTACTGGAAAGTTCCTTAAATTCTTCTTTATCAAATCCGACTTTTGTTTACCGTTTGCAACTCAGATAAGAACGTTGGCTTGGTTTTTCGTTTTCTTATCTAAATAACACGTCGTAACAAAACTTGTCGGCCACGTTGCTCTTGGCCTTCCTTATTAACCAGCCTCTATTAATACAAATTACATTTTAAGAGGCTATCCTCAATTGACAAATACTAGGAAAGTTACATAACATAAATCAAAAGCTAAAACTAAACATCACGTAAATTACACACTCATGAATTGCAAGGAATCTGGAACCACCTCCTCTGTAACTTTTTCTCTGAGCTCAAGTTCTTTCGATAACATTTTCCATTTTCTTTCTTGTTTCTTCCTTATCGTGTCGGCGTCTGCCGCCATCTTTGTTTGCTTCGACTCGACGTTTCTTAGCTTGAAACTATTTGTTCATGTTCACTTTGAGAGGCGTGTGTCGAAGACGAATTCAGCCAATAATGTCTAGGTTTTCCAAATGTAATTCCAAGTTCAAATTCAATAGCAAAACACTGTCGACATCTTTCCGTTTCAAGCGTGAAACCTCTGAAAAATTACAACGTTGGGCGATTCCTTGATTATACAAGCGGCCAATCATCTATGGTTAATTTGTAACTGAGATTTATTAACTTTCACCGTGCACGCAGCAATAATAAATGGCGAAGAAACACAGCAAAATGGCGAAGTTGCAGTGAAAACATCGAATTCTAAGCGCGAAAAGCTACGCCGCTGTCGAGAAGGAGAGCATGCGATTGCTCCCATTCAGAGAAGACGGCCTTCCTGTTGCGACTTTTGTAAAAGCGAAGTGTGGAAAAGTAACGATCTCGGCGGAGAAGAGCTCAACGAAGGACGCATTTCGAGGGCACTTACAGACCCACAGACAGACAGACAGACACACCGACAGACAGACAACATAGCGCGTTTAGTATTATGGGATAAATCAGATTTTTGGCAGTATTTCGTACAACTAATATTGTACAATAAACCTTCACTCTGAATATTTTTATTAAAATGATCTGCTTTAATAAGACCAATTGCCATTGTGCACATTATCACTGGAAAGTGTGGTCAAACTTACATCAGTTAGGGTTTGGCATAATTAAGCCGGTATATCTCACTTATTTCAATTTCATTCGACTTGGATGGAATGGATGTACTATAGCATACAACTGAAATATTTGAAAAGTTGTTGTTACAAATTGAGTACAATGGTTTAAGGCTCCTCGTTTTCATATGGATCGCCTTCCATTACGGTCTTCTCAGCATTTTGACAATCGACTCCTCGACAGTTGTCACAGGTGGTAACACATTTCAGTCCATTTTTTCCACAAGAAGAAGACATGCTCCCGCACTGGTTCTTTGAGGACTTGCATCTGCACCTCACCAATGCAAGCTATCAGGTGTAGCAGGCAAGCCCATCATGACAGGACAGAGGTGATTACTACGGTGATTAAAAAAACATCGATTTTCGAAATTCCAACGGGAGACAGGTTCAATCGATGCTAAATCGGTTAGAATGAGCACATGCAAAAGAAAAATTAATTTGAAGAACGTTTAGAGGTGCCTCTCGAATTGTTTGTGTTTTGCCGCTGAGCGTTTGTTGAAGCCAGCGAAATTCCTGTGCTGCGTTCAACGATTGTCGGCTCGACAGGAAATGATAGCGTCTGCTATTGTCTGAAGACGTTATGCAAGAGAAAGCCGCCACATCAATTAGCATTTAGCAGCGCCTTCCGCTTTGTTGGCGCCTGTAGGCCTAGTATGACCAAGGGTTTGAACAACTCGCTTTACCATTTCGTCAAGGCATCTACTATGTAGGCTTTTGAGGTTTTAAAGCTTGAAGATGTTTCGTAGAGGAAACATGGATACTACCACGGACGACTCAACGTTCATCTTTGTTTTCAGTTGACTATGAGACGCGGAGGATGAACGTACAATTTGGAGCTCTTTGATAAGAGAATTTCACCCGCTGCTCTAGAAAAATACGAATTGGTTGTATTGCTCAACATTGAGGTGTTACAAACTGAATTGGAAAGTGTTTTGCTACTTCTTGCTGCCGTGATCGCAGCCCGAGTGTTGAGCGCAATCTGAGCAAACAGGTGAGAATTGTGCCTTGTTGTCAACCTTCTCGGAATCTTGGATGTTGAATAAGAAAATAAGAAATGCACGCAATTATACATGGAATAGGTCTACTTACTAGCCTACTTGCTGCAAACATTGTTAGTTACTCGGAATTGTTGATCAAGTGCACTCTGATGGCCAGAGCAGTCTGAAGAATTCTTGAGTTCAGACATTTTCTGTTGCAAATGCCCACCGTGTCGGCTGCAAACAATGTATCAAACTCTGGTGTTTGACAGCGAATCTCTCAAAGATCTTAGCAGAGCAACTGCTAGACTGTTCGCTGAACATTATTTTATGAGTTTGAGCCAAAACATTGACAAACAAAGTGAGCAATCGTTATTTTGTTGTCGCGTCTGATTGTGTTTGGTTGCTGTTGTCAAGCGAATCTAGCAATCATTGTGAAACCATTACATTTTCTAAACTCACGATGATGAAACTGGTATGATCTGAAAGTCAATTCTTTCTTAACGCATACCTTACTCTGCAAAGCTAGTTTGAAAAGCAAACCGCTAGAAGGTCAGGATTACAGCGGGCAGTCTGTTTGCATGCGGCTTGCTAAGATTTCCAACATTTTCAGGACGGAGAATTCTCGCGGCTGTAACAACGCTGAATCTTAATTTATGAAGAAGCAGGGTCATGTGGTAAACAACGTTAGTTATGTTGCTATGAATGTAAAGTTCTGTAAGCAAGGAGCTTTTTCTAAATAAGAATGAATCAATGAACACTACGCAATAACAATTTGGGCATTGCAGTGGAGGTGTTACTTTGGATGCTGTGGTTGTTGACCGCCGGAGCGAGACTGAAATACAGACTGGCGCGATTTCATGGATAGTGATGGTAAAATATTAATTTAAATTAGTTTAGGTTAACGGATTGCCATAAAAATAGCTGACAGCAATAAATGGACATGATGCTACGATCCAGCGTATTTTTTCGTCCCATAACGCTGATTTTCTATTTTTCATTATCCCTTGTTTTTTGACAAAATTTCCTTGCAAAATCAACGGATTGGGCGATAAAATAAAATAATAAGAAATCAGTCGGGTAATTTAAATCAGCTTTATTGCTTTACTGTGGTATAATAAGCACTTGTTCATTAATCTAGCTTGTTGCAGCAAAATTTATCACTCATTTAGTATGTCTTTTCGGCATGTCAACATGAAAAAGTAGACAAAACGTCATTTGGAAACTTTACAGACGCGGTTCGTAAACAAATCAAGCTTAAATGAAATCAAATTTATGATGGCTAGAAAGATCTACTACTTAGTATCACGTAAGAGTACACTTATCCGCCGAGAAATAAAATTACTCCATTTTTTTTTCGTGGGGAGGTCAATTTTGCATGAAATCCGGCGCGTCACAACGGAGCGCAGTATGGGCGGATTTGCTCAAAATACGGGAAACTTCAAAATTCGAGAGGCACCTCTAAACGTTCTTCGAATTAATTTTCCTTTTGCATGTGTTCATTCTAACCGATTTAGCATCGATTGAACCTGTCTCCCGTTGGAATTTCGAAAATCGATGTTTTTTGAATCACCCTAGTGATTACTCTCCAGTTTCCAACCCCATTCCAATGCTTTGATCAAGGTTGGATACAGTCATTAGTGAGGCTAATCCAGGTCATGACTTGATGATGGACTCTCAAACTGTGAAAATGAGCAGCTCTTTGCTTGTTGGTAGCTTCGAATTCTAGGGTCCAATGACATTCTTTGACACAGGAACAATTTCCATAAATTTGACAAATCTCAACTTGGTTAAGGAGTCTCCTTCCTGTCCCCCATGTAGCGTAACAAATAAGATGCAGCAAGCATTGCCAATTTCCCTTCCAGTGGCATTCTTGTTGGTCATTATTTTGGCGATCCTCTGAATATCTTGAAAGTTTCTAAACCTCTTCAGAATAGGTTGTTGATGTTGTATCGCATCCGCTCCGGGCATGGAGAAAAGGAAGAAACAATGTTACGTCTATACCAGCCTTTTCAAACGAGGTCTCGTACCTTCCACGCCTCCAGTGGTTTCTTAGGCCTCTTTTTCGCCTCTGTCTGGAAAATATACCGTCCATGTTACCTTTCCAATGATGCATGAATAGATAGATAGATAGATATTTATTTCAGACATGTCAATAACAGGATACAATAGTAATACAATAGCAAATTTATAAGAACAAGGCAAGTTCTTCTTCTTTCAAATGAAGCAGAGAGCAAATGAATAAACTAAATACTAATGATACAAATCTAAATATTGATGGTTAGTCCAGCCAGCCAGCGGCGTGTAGCATCATCCACAGATGCCAGGCCTCCTACCGCGTGCGGGGGCCGGTACAATGGGCAGTTCAAGATGATGTGGTCTGCTGTCTGCAACGGCTCCCCACAGGGGCATGCGGCGGACTTTGACAAGTTCCACCTGACGCTCTCGACACCAAAACGACCAACACCAGTCCTAAGGCGATTGAGGGCAGTCCATTCACGACGCGGGAGGTCATAGCCTGTTGCCAACTTATGTGTGGCCTCACAATTAAATTGGTTAAGGCGGGAGGGTTTTGCATTCCACTGCTGTCTCCACTGTTCTCCAGATGATGGCGAATTGGGCTGCAGGAGGCTTTGGGCCTGACAAGAAAATGGGTGGCGTGATCTCAACCGTGGTAGATGGACAGGCACATGAGGTTGGACGACACGATGTAAAATGTGGTCAGGGTTTTCAGAGGCTTTCGTTGACAGAGCCTTTGTGATCTTCTCGGCGCAGTGGGGGAGGCAAAATGCCAGCCAGTACTGGGAGATATTCACAAGGGGTCAGTCTCAGGCAACCCGTGATTGTCCGCATGACGCCGTTGAGACAGGTGTCCAACTTGGGAGTATGTACGCTACGGCACCACACTGGAGCACAATACTCTGCTGGGCTATATACAATGGCAAGGGAGCTAGTAAGGCAAGTTGATTGACATGAACAAGGTCTTCCCATAAGCACATGTGCTTGTTTGTTTGGGGGACCTTAAATAAAATTTACAGAGTAATCATAAAATAAAAAGATAAAGTAAGAANAAATTTACAGAGTGATCATAAAATAAAAAGATAAAGTAAGAAAGCCATAGAAACAAATCACTAAAATATAATGGAAAGGACAAGAGAGGGGGTCAGAAAGGAAAAACACATAAAATAAGAAACAGATAGAGATGGTACAAGATGAGATTAATTATTACAAATATAACAATGTTTAACAGTACAGATTTCATAATAGTTATCAAGGTAGTGGAGTTTGAGCTGTGAGGCAAATTTTTTAGTTGATACATCAACATTCAAAGGAAAACGAAAATTCTTCCTGGTCTGCGGAAACAAGAAATCTGGCAAATTCTGCAGTGAAGACGTATGGACATATGGACTGATATATTGCTGTTTTGAACTGCTAGACAATAGAATAGCATTGATGTCAGACCATAGCAAAAACCAATTCCCTTTTCCATGTTGATTAAATTCGACATAATCATGTGATATTGTGATTGGAATGGATAATTACGATATTGACTGTCACTAGATAAATAGATTTTGATAATATCACACATTTCTATATTGAATGTTGCATGTCACTATATTTTGATGTTATCACGCAAGTTGGTAAAGTCAAACCTGTATTAGCGGCCACCTCTATAGAGCAGCCACCTGTGTATAAAGGCCACTCTTCGTAACGCCAACATGACACTTTCGATAGAAATAAACATGGACAGAAAGGCTTCCTGTCTATAAAGGTCATTTTCCTCAGGTCCCAAAGGTGACCATCATAGACAGGTTTCATTGTAATAACGATTCTTTTCGCCGAAGTGAGTGGGTGATTTCAATCTTAAATTTTATCCTTTCTCATTAATGCAGGTATTCAAAAAAGTCAATGTGAAAGGTTTTGATTCATCATGTTATGAGACAACACAATCATTCTACGAAAGCAAAGATGGAATGAAAATTCCAATATTTATTGTTCATAAGAAGGTGAGGAAACAGTATCTTCCGTAGATCCTGAAATTATTTACTGATTGAAATTCTGATATCAACTCGTCAGTTTCACCATAATTTAATTAGTTTTTCAATCAAAATTTGTCATGATAAAAGACAGCTTTTCACCATGTAATTTGCTGCATGCAATGAAATCTGTGCTGTAAGATGTTTATATTAACGATACTCAATTTAAGAAGAATGCAATCTTTAAATGTATAGATTAATTTATTTATAGCTGATTGGCTCTGCTTATTGTTCTTTCTCTCATTGCGAACCATTTGAGATGTTAGTCCAATACTTAACAGGTGTAAATTAAGCACATACAGTTGCATCATGGCGCTTAATTCTGGTAAAGGAGGTTTCACACGATGCAATATATTGCATGCAATGTTGATCTTATACCATCATTAAGCGTCATAAAGCAGCTGTATGTAATTAATTGACACCAGTTAAGTACTGTGGTAGCACCTTGGATGGTTTCCATTGAGAGTAGGGCTAATAAGTAGAGTCAATTAGCTATTTACAGATTGCATTGCATGCAACAAATTGCACCGTGTGAAGCTGCCTTAAAGAACAACATTGCATGCAATATGTTGCATCTTAACGAGACCTCCGTAAGAAAATTCTAATAGTTGATTCTGAAAGAAAGTTGTTATCAAACTGAAGTGATATTAAATATGTCCTGCTGATATTTACTGAGGTGATATTAACAGATTACTCTGTATAATCTTGAACGTGATTTTCACTTTGAAATAGATAGATGAGCATATATATATTTCCACCCACTTCAGGGTAAACTTCAAAATGGTGGTACAGTGTAACTCGGTTAATATCACACCCTCAGGAAAATTGTAAAACGTGATATTATCCGAGTCGTGACAATAACCGAGTCTCATACTCAGACCTCCAATTTTGCAGAAACGACTCAAACAGTAACAAAAGCGGGCCATAGAACAGCAAACTCTGTATCAACATCAATCAGAGCTATTAAGTAGAGATTTAAGCAACACAAGACTCATTTTCTTGGATTTGTCAAGCTTAATGAGGTGAACACAATAAAAAACACTTCATCAACTTTTCCTTTCGCGACAATTGGTGAGGTGAACACAATATAAACTCAAGCAAGGCGACAAATCACAGAAAGCGTGACAATAAGCGAGTGTAAACATAAAACCATAAAACCATTCCTCTAGAAATCTCTGATAATAACCGAGATGTATGTATGTATGTATGTATTTGACTCTCAAAAATTTTACGAATATTTGACAGAGCAACCGAGATGTGACAATATCCGAGGTGATATTAACCGAGTAGAATAAGAGAAAAGCTTAGGGAGTGGCAAGTGGAATTTCACTTTCCATGGCAATAACCGAGATGTGATATTAACTGAGGTGATATTAACCGAGTTACACTGTATAGATTATAAACGGAATTTGACAGGTTTCATTATTTACAAAACTGCGCAGTTGTCGTGCTGCTTAACAAAGCAATGTACAAAGCTATGTTTTTACATGACATGATATGGTACAAGTCGCATGCCTGGAGGCCACATTGCGAACAAACACAGTGTTCGGCGGGATGGTGGAAAGTGAAGTAGATAGATAGATAGATTGATAGATATATTTATTTGATCAATTCAAGTTAAGGTACAATATACATAGTTCAAATTATAGTGCAAAAAATTAATTACAGACTTGAAATCGATCTGGGAAATCCCGTAAGCAAATCAAACCTACAAGTCAAACATAAGCAAGCATAAGCAAGTCAAACTTGTATTAGTGGCCACCGCTATAGAGTAGCCACCTGTGTATAAAGGCCACTCTTCGTGACCTGCAAGTCAAACATAAGCAAACATAAGCAAGTCAAAGCTGTATTAGTGGCCACCGCTATAGAGTAGCCACCTGTGTATAAAGGCCACTCTTCATGACCGCAAAATGACACTTTCTATAGCAATAAACCTGGACAGAAAGGTTACGTGTCTATAAAGGTCATTTTCCTCACATACCAAAGTGGCCGTTATAGACAGGTTTCACTGTAATATGTTGCAAATCGTTGCATTTTGAGCCAATTTATTGGACCACATGTTCCAACTTGTATTGTGTTAATCATGTCATTATTACCAACAATAGGTACTAGTGCGGGCTCAGCCGGGCGCAGCGCAATGCCATTATGGCGATAGACTATTTTCGGACGACACTTCTTGTGACAAATAAACAAACTCTATGGCGTGATGCTGCCTTCAAATTTAGCCTTGTGTATTTTGCAGGGGATTGCTCTGAATGGAAAGCATCCTTGTTTACTTTATGGCTATGGAGGATTCAATATTTCAATTATGCCGTCATTCAGTGTATCACGGATTGCATTCATTCAGCATCTTCAGGGTGTTCATGCTATTGCCAATATTCGCGGAGGAGGGTCAGTAAATCAATAGTGTAGTTTATGCTTACTTAAACAAGCTTAATGAAGCTGAAAATGTCATCACGTTTCTGCTCTGCCTTGCATTTTTTGTGTGTTAACATTACTTTTTACCACTCCAACATACCATATGTAAAAGCATTTACCAAATTGACACTGGCACATGCCACAAATGTTGGCATAGTTTGAAGCTCTTGTACAATTGCGAAGGAAACTTGTTAGCTGAGCAATTCTGGTTCTTGTTTATCAGATAATAGCTGAGTGTCTCTACTTTTTGGTCCTACTCTCATTGCTTGCCGCTGAAGGTGCTAGCAAAGTACAGTCAAACTTGTATCAGCAGCCACCTCTATAGGGAAGCCACCTGTGCATAAAGGCCACTCTTCGTAACCCCAAAATAACACTTTTATAGAAATCAACCTGGCCAGAATGATCACCTGTCTATAAAGGTCATTTTCCTCGAGTCCCAAATGTGACCATTATAGACAAGTTTCACTGTGCTTAAGATGAAATTGGATACGGCTGCATCAAGATACTTGATGATGGTATAAGATCAAAATTGCATGCAATACCTTGCATCGTGTAAGACTTTAACCTGCAGTGAATTCTCCTTGACTGTGTGCATACCATCGCCACTTGACACAGTAAAACAGAGCTCACACGATGCAACAATGGTGCGTGCAATGTTGATCGTATCACCATTAAGCATCATGATGCAGATATATGTGATCAATTTACACCTGTTAAGTACTGTGCTGCGATGCTGGATGATTAGCAATTTAAGTAGGACTAATATGTGACCTGTGCTGTCAGAATCAACATTTTGCCAAAATTTTGAATTTTTTTTATTGGCTATCCAGATGGAAAATTGTCTCAGCTTTTTAATGGTTCAATCCGTTTTACAATAGGACTAGTATAACTGGTTCTATTAATAAAAACGCCAACACATACACAAGGAGAATCAGAAAAATCGAATTTGAGAAAACTGTCTTTAAACTTGAGACATTGTATTCTTTTACGAAGTCCATAGCAACCGGGAGTTATAACAGTTCAACGACAACGAAAATTTACAATAATTATGCTATTTTTAGATTGTTCGCATGCAGCATTATGGTGTCAAGTTGGCTTGAAATTTTCCTGGTGTTGGATGTTTGCCTATTTTTATTGTGTGTTTTTTTTCTGTAGGGAATATGGCGAAGATTGGCACAAGGGTGGTACAAAAGCAAATAAGCAGAATGTGTTTGATGACTTCCAATGTGCAGCTGAGTTTCTCATTGCAAAAGGCTACACATCATCTCAAAGGTGAATTTGATAGCTACAAATATTGTTGGCATAACGGTAGCCATTTGAAATAACAAGCATCAAGTAAAAAACTGGATGAAAAAGAGAGCAAAGCCTTGTGAAATATTCAACTTCTACTTCAATTTATACTACCAACTGAAACCATTTGAAAACCATGTGAAAATGTGAACAACCATTGAATTTAAACTTTTTACAAGGTTTCACTGTCTTTTTCGCACGGTTTTCACATGCTGCTTGTTATTTCACATGGCTTTGCTGATGGTTTCACACATATTTGGATTCCTTCATTATTGAGACCAAACAGTCTTGGTCCCAATTTTCTCTTTATTTACTTTCATATTCTTCAGTTGTTAAAGGAGGTTTCACACAATGCAATATATTGCATGCAATATTGATCTTATACCATCATTAAGCGCCATGCTGGAGCTGTATGTAGTTAATTGACACCAGTTAAATACTGTCCTAGCACCCTCTATGGTTGCCTTTGAGAGTAGGTCATATAAATAGAGCCAATTAGCTATTTACAGATTGCATTGCATGCAACAAATTGCACCGTGTGAAGCTGCCTTAAGCGATTGCATTTTCTTTTCTATGTTTCTGTGGCAGTTGCGCTGGTTCATACACTCATATGCACCAACAATGTTGCTAGTATAGCTAGCCATTCACATTGCAAACTGAAACCATATCAGATGACACTGTCATCATCTGCGATTGCGCAGCATTGCAGATTACGCTTCATCAGCTGCAGTGTGAGAAGCTAGGATCTCTTAGCCTCTAAATGATATCCTAAAGTAAAAACCCACGGAACTACACCGCTGGGGCTTCGCCGATCTTTGTACTTAATGTGACTTGTTATTGCCTGACTGTTTGTTTACTGGTGTACTATTGTCATCTGTAAATAATCGTAGCATGTGGAAAGTGTCCTTGGATGCATGGATGGTAAAGAGCAAGAGTGGGCTGTTCCATTGGGCACCACTGTCCAGAAGAAAACACTTACAAAACAGACTGCTTTGTATCATTTATTTGCTTGTGTTGAGGGTAATGCTGGGCCTGGGCCGATGGTAGATTTTAAACCATCCATTAATCATCCTAAACAATTAGTTAAATAATAATTGCATGAGAGACAGAGACCAATGTTCCTCTTTGTAGTGTCGTAGTTCACCTTTGTAAAGTCATGGTAATTGTCTTCTGGTTCTGTGGCTTTTTTGTTTGATTTACTTTTGTCTGCTCTTTAGTGAGCAAGCAACCTATTGTAAACTGAATAATGGTGTCTAATCCCCTGAAAGGCCTGAATAGAAGCATTTCTTTTTGATATTGGTGAGAGGGTTGTTGTACAAGATAATCGACCCGAAAATACTACTGATTTATCTATAAATCAGTTCCTCAGATCTAGTAGATTGACAATATTTTCCTCTAGCTCTAGTGACATGGCAACCAATATTCGACCAAAGACAAATTTCTTTCTTTAAAGTCCTTGTATTTGAAAAATAAATGTCCACATGGAAAGGTCCCTTTCTTGAAACGGAAACTGTATACGATTGTTTGTGATAAAACTGCAGCAATTTCGCCATGATTTAACGAAAAAGGAAGTCGAGGGACCGAAACGAACATAGCTGTAACCTTATTCATGGACCAGGACTAAAGCGTAGTCCAGGACTAAGCATTGAGTCTGGACTAAATTACTAAAGTTTGTATATGGGAGTTGAGATTTAGTCCTGTACTATGTTTTGGTCCCAGTCCATGAGTATGGCCCCTGATGACAGTTCTTTTATATTGTACAGATTGGCTATCAATGGTGGCTCAAATGGAGGCCTGCTGGTCGGGGCATGTGCAAACCAACGACCTGACTTGTTTCAATGCATCATAGCACAAGTGGGGTAGGTGGTCATACTGATAAAAGATGATGTGACATGTCTTCCCCAGCAGCTATATGTTTTGACGGCATGTAAATATTTGTTATCTTAAATGATCTTGGAATGATAATTGAAATTTAGTGTCATTCAACAATGTCACAAACTCACAGACAGACAGACAAATAGTCAGACAAACAAATTAGCATCATTTGTAGGTAGATTTTTGACTTTTTTATTCATCATAGACTTGATTAGCAGTACTGCTCACATGACCAGAAGCATATCAAGACTGCATTATCATTGGACTGCTTAGTTAAACCTCTCTTAGGCAATCACCCGCTGAACCAATTGAAAGTGGTCTCTTAAGTCTTAATGCATGTAAACTGTATTCCTTTAACTTAAAAGATATATTTTTGTATTTGACTGCAATTGAGCTCTTCCTTGCTTCACTGATGCCGTAACGACCGAATGCCTTTTGTCTTCTTGTCCAATGGTCTTTGTGTACAGATCGATATTCGTAAAGTGTGGCTGTTGGCCTTCCATCTCATCCCACTGTTGACAAGTGCCTGTTCAGGCTGTTCTACGTAGCGGACCAGTGTACCATGTATCATATTTTGTTTGAATTTCTCTTTCACAGGGTCTTTGACATGCTGAAGTTTCATAAATTCACTATAGGCCATGCTTGGTATGTTTGTACAATATACCGTGATGTTTGAGTTTTGTAAAAAACACTAACAGAAGTTGATTAAAAATAGAATAGCTTTTTCCACATTAATTTCTTGACACTAAATATTCAAAGCATTTTGAATTATAGTATGTTTAGTGTCTCCCGTTTGCAGACTGCATTATAGGAGTCAACCTTGTATTGGCTGTTTGTTGTTTTGACGTTGATCTCAACCCCATACACAATTACATCATACACCTAATTACCAATGGATCATGTACTGCTCTTAATTACTTCCATAATTGCATTTCCATTTGATTTCAGGACCACTGACTACGGCTGTGCTGATAACGAAGAGGATTACAAATGGCTAATAAGGTGAAGACCAAGCTCTACTGTCTTCAGTTTTGGGGGCATTTGTATGAACGGTGTGGCGTCTTTTCAGCTGCAATGAATTACTACTTGGTAAAATCTCATGTATTTGTTTCAACCTTACAGCAATTTAAATGAATATTAAAAAGACGGTATCTAACAGATATCTAAAAGGAACTAAATTAAAGAATATGCTACGTGACAAACTTAATTAATTATTTAATCATTATTTTATACATGAGGCTGTCGGTTTCTCTAAAGGTGCCCATCTACTTGGTTGATGCCAATGTATGGTCTACGGTAATGGTTGGGGTCTGTCGTTGCTAATCAGGTGTCCCAGGTTCAACTCACACGCAGATGTTGTAGCTGATGTGGTGTTTCTTGCTGAGGGACTAAAGGGAGACAAGCTATTGGCTTATTGGTGTGCCCTCGTTCAACATCTAGACATGCGCTTGCATGAGTACAATTCATGAGACCTCAGCAAGAGATATGCTCAAATCTTAGCAGATAATCTCTGATGGATTGGATGATTTTTGTTGATTTAACATTTGTACTGAAGTCAGCAATGTCCTTCAGAAACAGTCAAACTCAAGTCTATTTATCCGTGTCAACTCAATGTCACAAGCTTTGACGTCTATGAATAGGGTTTCCTTTATGAAGGCTCATTGATAAAATATAATTTTAGTAGGTGTGCGGTCACTGTCATGCAGTATTTAGTTTTATCTGATAAAGTGAAAATTGAAAAAGGAGGACACAGTTGTTGATAAAAAGCATTTGGCTGTGAAATAATGTCCTTTATCTAACAAAATGAAGCAGATTCCATTGTAATTTGGTATGGAATAATTGTCGAAATTTGATATATTTTTTTAGATATTCTCCACTTCACAATGTCGCCATTCCAAAGGACGGTATTCAATACCCGGCAACATTGTTGTTAACTGCTGATCACGATGATCGCGTCGTTCCTTCCCATTCATACAAGTTTATTGCAATGCTGCAACATGCTGTTGGAATGCATGAGAAACAGGCAAGTTTATAACAATAATATAGACGGTCCTCTAAACGAAGAAGCCGTCCCTCTTCCTCTTAATGCACTTACTACATAAACTACGCCATAAATCACGGTCAGATGCG
Organism: Calvadosia cruxmelitensis; assembly: GCA_900245855.1. Classification (NCBI taxonomy): domain Eukaryota; kingdom Metazoa; phylum Cnidaria; class Staurozoa; order Stauromedusae; family Kishinouyeidae; genus Calvadosia; species Calvadosia cruxmelitensis. The sequence goes on along the minus strand of OFHS01000063.1, from coordinate 5,708 downwards.
GCTGAGAAATGAAAAACAAATTAACATTTAATACATCACAATACAATACCACCTTACAAGTATACCGCAGCTAAGGAAACTGTGAACTATGTAAATTTTTCATCAGCATTTTGACCAATGAATTTGTTACGACGTTGATACAGTCAAACCTGTATTAGTGGCCACCTCTATAGAGCAGCCACTTATGTAAAGAGGCCACTCTTCGTAACCCCAAGATGACATTTTCTATAGAAATCAACCTGGACAGAAAGGCCACCTGTCTATAAAGGTAATTTTCCTCAGGTCCCAAAGGTGACCATTATAGACAGGTTTCACTGTACAAGGAAAGACGGTCAATTACATTGAGTTGCTCTTGGCTGATATTCCAGACGAGTTGATTATTATTTAACACATTGAGGTTTATATGTAGTCCTTCCACTGCTTATCAGTGTGACTCGTGCTTGCTTGTGAAAGAGACAAGCTCCACAGCTTTGCCACCTTTGTCACGGCTAGCGTACACTGGCTACCTTCTATCTACCTATCTGCTGGACGTCCGCCAAACCAATCAGGTTGGGTCGTCATCATCAGTCTCTAGCCACCCTATTTTGCCAGCACCTTACAATACGACAACTCTCACCAACCACCAAGCACTGACGCCAAACTCTTACCTAATGGCGATACTAACTTAACGCAAATCAGAATCCATACCAGAACTGAGAATGATAGGTAGCAACATAATTGTCATAACCTTAGCTTAGAAAGCGCATACTTTGAACACGGATAAAATGAAGACATTTTGTCATGACAAGATGTAGTGGAATATTTTTGTTTTCTGATGATATTCTACTATTTGAATATTACATATAAAGCGTAATATATTTTGTCTTCTTTCTGTTTATGATATTTTCTACTTGGCATTTTTTTACCTTAGACAAGCCCACTGATTATCCGCGTCGACACCAAATCTGGCCACGGGGCAGGGAAACCAACCAAGAAGAGGGTAATTAACTAATTACTAATTTTGTTGCCACATTCTCATAGAGCTGAAAATAAAGTGAGAAATCTGCATTGTGTGCATAGTAGAGACGATAGCCAAAGAAATAACTTGTCTGTTCAACGTTTTTACGGCAAGGATTATTGTTGACGTATCTTATTGGACTATCAAATTGTAAATTAACTCATGCAGGGCCAAGCAGTTGCACCCTACTTACAAGTCCTGGCCCAACTGGAAGTTGCAACCGGAGTGGGACATGCAACCAGACAACAACAAATGGCCGCAAAGGATGCCGGTCAATAAAGGCTCTTTACCGCAACTGTTAAAACAAAAGCCTGATGTTTAGAACTAAGTCAAGGCTAAAGGACGTAAGAGTCACATTGTTTAGCTAGCGTAACCCAATCAGGCAATAGCTTGTCTCCCTTGCGTCCCATTTAGAAAACAACATAATATTGCAAGAGGATATTTGCATCAGCTGTGCAGAAAACAATAACCGAGTTTGCATTAAGTTAACGGCAATGAGATGCAGAAGCATGAATATCTGTGAAATATTAGGTGCGACGTGGCACTATTGTGTGATATTAATTTCATGAATTAACGACGGTCCATTTGAAGAAAGATGACCATCAATTGAGACTTATCTTTGATAGTAGAAAATGTTATCAACATTTCTTTGATACGATAAAGACGTCTTAGATATTCATTATTCAACATGCTTTCATTGTGCTTCTCTTTCAGATTGAAGAGATGGCGGATATTTATGGCTTTATAGCTCGAAACACGGAGGCTAACTGGTGTGATTAGCAACCCAATTAAGCTACCCAGTAGACCACCTTAGAAATGATTGCTGTGTCACACACACTGTACTAACAGTTGATTTAAAATTAAACATAAATGTTGATAGCACAACAAAAAATCTCACGATTGAAGAAATCTATTTAATATGGATTTTCAAAATGTCTGTAAAAAATCACTGAAATTGCTCATTTGGTATTACATTGTGTGATCGTATTGATGTCTCTAAATATCACATTACATGCTGACATCTGGCTGTTAGACGCAAATTATGTTATTAATCGGCTGGTTCTTGACATAACGAACAGTCGTCCATTTGATTGTGGTATTGTTCAACTTGAATTGTAGTGTGTGTGATTTCATATTTGCGACTAATCAAGAATGACGCTTCTTTAAGGACACTTTGCGGCGATCTTGTTTCATCTGAAACGTAAAATGTGAAACAGAACGCATTTTAACTCTTTGAAACCCATCAGATAAATTGTACTAATTTACAGCCAGGCTCAAAGTCGAATTTTGCTGTTCCCTGATTGGATAATAGTGTATCATGTGATGCTACATATCATGATGTTCACTGATGGCCTTGGCGACGGTGTACCTTGGTCTCTGGTCAACAAAACCCACCGTAACCAAATGATAAATATTCTGTGCTTTGTTTGCAAGCTTGAATAAATCGTCTCGCAGTCTAGGATCATCACTTACGGAGAGCAAGGATATGAAGCAAGTTGTATTGCACTAATCAATACAATCACACTCAGCTAGACTAGAACCAACCTTGCCGGATTAACAGACAAGCAAACCCCAGGCACTACGCAAGACTATGCTAATTAAAAGCAGCAGCATCTACTTGTGTGATTTCCCTGCGAGTGTGGCTTGGGCTAAGTCCTGAATGGAAAACGTGTATGTTACGCCGGATTAATCCGGCGTGGAGTTAGCCTACGCCAAAACAAATTTGGCGTACGTCCTCCGAAAGTTTGTAAATTCCAGTGGTTGGCGTACTTTTCCTTATTGAATTGAAGGCGATCTGAAGCCTTAGTTGAGATTATAATCAATCTAACAAATTTTGGCGTACAAGAGTATAAAAGTTAGGCGTAAAATCCGGCGTACGATTTACGAGTTTTCCATACGGGGGCTAAGTCTACAACAAGACAGTTTATAGAGACTAAACAATGACATGTTAATGAGGCTGTATGTCGTGGGATCTGTGTTGTGAGCGCCAATGGTCCAATCGGTAAGGCATTTTGTACTCCAGAGTCAGAAGATGAACGCTCAACTCCAAGCTTAGCCTAAAAAATCCTTGAGGCCTGGATTACATTGTGCCGGATAGGCTGTCACAGCAAAGTGACTCCATAAAGGATAGCCTGTTGAATTACACCTCTACGCCCTAGCCAGTCTGGATCTGCTCCGCTTTTGCGAAGTGAACTAACTCTGCTGGGTGATTGATATGACCCGGCTCTGATGTGGTTTGCTAGCAGAGTCAATGTAATTAGTTAGATCCAAGAAGGGCGCTGATCGCCTGAGTTTTGCTATGGTATTGTTACTTACCAATGGCCAAATGGACAGACAGTGCTGCTGTCCCCATCGTCAATGACCAAACATGAAGATTGTGAACCCCTTTCACTCCTCTGATATGTTCAAGATCAACCAAACATTCTTTGAAATCCAACCCTTTTGGTGTACCTTTGGAAAACGACAAGTGCAATGGTCAGAACACAAGCGTCCAGCGGCGTATGCTGCGCAAAGTAGGAGCAGTTAATTAGGTCATATTTTAGCTGCTATGTACAGTCGAATCCGGCTCGCATTTCGCTGGTGGCGAAGCTACATCGTGTGATATTCGAGTTGGGACAATAGGAACAACAAATGTCTTGGAGGTAAATTTCCAGCATCAAGAGAGAAGGAAGCAGAATCTTGCAAGGCGTAAACACCAAGGCTATTCAAGTATTGCGAAAAGCCTTTAAATGATATTTTTGATCAGCAAAATACAGATGTTTATTATTAGGAAAACATTTTGAATCTTCTGCCAAGATTCAAATCACAAAATAATTCAAGTTCGCATAGATCAGAATAATCAGAACTATGTAATAAGAGTTTAAGAAATATGTAAAAAAAACAGTGTCCCATTGATACCAGAACACGGCTCTTGTGCAGCCTATCTCCCGTTTCAAAAGTGTTTCTGATCTTAGAAATAGTAGACAATGTGCAGCGTAGGCCCTACCAACCCAAAATGCGGCCATGCTGAATACAGTAGTAGGACGTTATACGACTGGATTATAACTGGGTTTGACTGTACAAGACATAGCTGCTAATACTTCAGATCATTAGCTGCTGTCATAATTCCATGTCATATCAAACGGCATGTGCAAACGACTCGGGTTTGTAGGCCATTTCGTTAGATCTGAGCCCTACGCCCGCCAGCCACTCCACGACGTCATCACCTGGAAGCCGACCGAGATGCGCCGCCAAGGACACAGCAGGGTGGATTGTATGGTGATGTATTGAATGTTGATTTGTCTTTCTTTGGTGTTACGTTGTCAGCCTCGTCTGACCGTGATTTATGGCGTTGTTTAGGTAGTAAGTGCATTAAGAGGAAGAGGGAAGGCCTCTTCATGTAGAGGACCGTCTATATTATTATTTATGTGCAAACAAACAAACAACAACAACCACATTTGCATAACACCAAGACTACCTTCCATGAGCACAATCAAAATGTCCTTCAAGATGGTCAGCGTTGTTATAAGAACCAAGACAGAGAACAAGAAAGTGCAGATGGGATCGACAATCATCCAATCTCGCTACCAACAAAAACACAAACATCCAATTAGACCCAGCTTTACCAGTCAGATGTCGCTAACGAGCCATTGGTGCTCGATACAACAGGTACAGAGAGTGAACAACACAATATGCCTTTAGCAAATGAACAGAATCAAGATAACAACAAACAGAAGTTTATGGCTACATAGGCTTACAGAGACTTGAATCCAGTTCCTTGAATTTCCTTTTATGTGATATTACAGATACAGATACATTTTTGGGTGGTTTTTGTGAAATGTATCCGTCACTACAGGGAGCACTATTTGCAGTTTTTTCTTTATTGGTGAGCATACAGGGCCAGTGTATTTGGACCCGAACTGCCATCCCTTCCCATGGTCAATTTGAGCATTTCCAGATCATTTCTCAGAATATGGATAAGTTTGCACTTCCTAGCTTCAACTGCTGCAGTTCTGTTTGCATGACTAACAGTCAAGGAAGCTGTGCCCTTCCCCTAACCCTTGATAATTTAACGTTGCTTTGCTGTGAATTCATGTCCATTTATATTATATTATAATTATATCCTTTGTAATGAGTTGTCTAAAAGGGTTCAGTAACACGTATGAGAACGGCAACACAAATCTTTAATTTGTAAGAAGAGAATTTCCTGCACTAACATTGTTAACAATTCCAGCATGTGTTCCGACTTCCGCCTCTTATTAGCCAATAAAAACACTTCCAAAATATTGACTTTCGAAGTCGAAATCTCAGCTTTCCGATGTTGCAATGAAACTCATTACTCGTATTTCTCATCTAGATCTACGATCTAGATCTGAAATATCATATTTGGTGGTACAGTGAAACCTGTCTATAACGGTCACCTCTAGGACCTGAGGAAAATGACCTTTATAGACAGGTGTCCTTTCTGTCCAGGTTGATTTCTATGGAAAGCGTCATTTTGGGGTTATGAAGAGTGGCCTTTATACAGGTTTGACTGCATGTGCACTTTAAATTTGAGCAGTTCCCAAGAAACTGTTACTGGCAGAGTTGACAGTGACCAAATCTTTTTGAGAAACAACTCTCATTCCACTACTTTAAGAGAGATTCATTGCATTGACAACCCTATAATACGGAAACGTCTGTCGGTTTGTATGTTTGTTTGTTTGTTTGTTTGTTTGTTTGTATGTTTGTT
>OFHS01000062.1:54493-69907 GCA_900245855.1 Calvadosia cruxmelitensis | reverse complement strand
GAAAAGTAATTAGAAAATTATTCTCCAAAAATTTTACTTCGTTACCAGTAAATTACTTTTTTTTTTACTTAAGTAAAGTAACGAAGTAAAAGTACTTCGTTACTGGCTAACACTGTAGACATCACGTGTGGTGTCGTGGAGTCTGTCGAAACTTCACGGACCTATCGATCAATTGGACAGTCCATGTAATGTATAAGGATTGTTGTGACAGAGTCACAGAGATATTTGTCTAAAGCGTATCCCCATATTGTCCAAATCAAGTGGCCAGGTGTAGCACGGAGCTACGGGTTGTTTCCTTCAGCTTTTTGCCGTTGTTTATTTAGGATTCACTATTACATCCCAGGTTGTTGGTTATAGACCTAATATTATAGCGTCGGTTAGTATTTAAACAAGGACGTGTTGCAGTTGGCCACTAATTTGGAAATGATTACCGTCCAGCTGTCGAAAATCCCTTACATAAAAAATGCTGTCTGTGAATCGACCCACTTGACTGGAATTTATGTAATGCGCGGTGGAGATCTCCGCCGTGCAAATCTGGCCTATTGAATCCGCAGCCGTGCAAATTCTGAGAATTGAGCTCAGCTGCATGTAGACGTTTTCATCAGAGAAACAGGCTCTGTCCTCGCAATTCTTACTTTATAACTCTGTAACTCTCTTATTCAAGCTGATAACCGCGGCTGGACCATGCATTTTAGTCACATCAACGAGAGGCCAAATGCGCAAAATATTTCGAAAACTTTTTCTCTGCCGCGCAAAATACAAAGATTCCAGTCTGGTCGAACCTCAAACACACCCTAGATTTGAATGCCGGGATTCTATCCACTACAATGCTGCTACAAAATTTCTATGAAAATAATTTCTAATATAACATTCCCTATCCCTATTCATGCACTATTGGATGGAACCCTTTCAACTCTTTTCCTATCCACAAACCCTATCCCCAACCCTAAACCTAGTTCGATGCCGTGACTGGACAACCAGAGGGTGAAACACTTCGTTTAAGCAATTTTTCAGGACGGCGCCCCTTTTAAATATAATTTACTGGGGAAATTCAGATAGCGCTACCTGCCTGTAATGGCATAATTATAGTGGCGGCCTATTCTTCCAATGCCGAATAGGCCTACATAATCATAGAATATATTAGGTGGGCATTGAAAATTGGTTGGTTTGATGGTGAGAAAGTGACCGATATATTTGCATTTGTTTTTATTTTAGATTCCTTTTCAAACTAGAAGGGATGACTTACCTTTCTCTATAAAGCTACTTGGTAAACTCAATGTAAATGGCTACTGCACATGCAGGTTAGTTATTGACTAGTTGATTGCAGTGTCGTCCGCTGCTCGCAAACTGTTCTTCGTATATTGTTTGTCATGATTGGTCTCTTTTGGCATTGTTTGCACGTCATCTATTGTTCCTGTCGCATCGTCAAAGTATAAAGTCACCATGTGCAAGTCCTTAGTCTTCATTTATTGTTGTGTTGTCCGCTTGTCGCATCCTGTTTTTCGTTCGCTGTTCATCACGGTAGACTCTCTCTGTTGGCATCCTTTGCACGTCGTCTATTGGTGACGCTGCGTCAGTTAACTTCCATTGGACTTTTTTGTGATAATAGTTTCCTTCATTTTACCTTTTCAAAATCCAGTTGTTGTTAACATACCTATGCAGTATGTGGCATTTCCTTGTTTTACGATGTATGTGCCCCATGAAAGCCAATGGCTTATTAGGCTTCACAATAAATGATGATGATGAAGATACAGTCAAGCCTGTATTAGAGGCCACCTCTATGGAGCAACCACCTGTGTATAAAGGTCACTCTTCATAGCCCCAAAATGATACTTCCTATAGAAATCAACCTGGACAGAAAGGCCACCTGTCTATAAAGGTCATTTTCTTAGGTCCCAAAGGTGACCGTTAGAGACAGGTTTCACTGTATAAGGCATGTAAGGTTGTGACAAGTAAGCTGATTTTGGCCCCACATTGAAAATTCTTAATTGGTTGAGGGTGCCACAATCAATTGAGTAATTTATTTATCATGCATTATGATGACATTACGTAGCCTTTGTTTATATTCATGACAGTATCCTATTTGTAACTGGTTACATCATTAGTTGGCGTGTCCTATTGTTGTTGCGGCAAAAAATGCATGTCATTCCAAGAAACATTGCAAAAAGATCTTAGGAGGCTCAATCTACAGATCTAGATGGAAACATTTAGACTTTGAAAACGCAATCTTTAGTTTGCAAATCCTTGACATTTTTTCACAAAATGTAAGCATCCCTTTCCTACAAAGGAAGACTACAATTGTCTTAATTATGTCTTTGAAGTGACGTCATTTAATTATTTGTTTAGCCTTCCGCACACTGGCTCGTTATAGTTTGGTGAGCGTTCTTTGTTTTGCTGAGAGCAATCCACTTTTTGTACAGTCAAACCTGTTGTAGCAGCCACATGTGTATAAAGGCCACTCTTCATAACCCCTAATATGACACTTTCTATAGAAGTCAATCTGGACAGAAAGGCCACCTAACTATATAGGTCATGTCCCTCAGGTCCCAAAGGTGACCATTATAGACAGGTTTCACTGTATTTGTGGCCACCTCTATAGAACAGCCACCTGTGTATAAGGCAAGAAGACAAAGCCTTTCTGTAATTGACTTTCGTTTTCTATTTTTTCCAGCTCTTTGGAATACGATGAAATTTCAAATGACACTTTGGAAGGATTGCTAGATCACTTTGAAAGTCTTTTCGATGATGGATTGTTTCCTGATGACTTTGATGTGGAACTATCGGTACATACCCAAGATATGATCTGCACCAATCAATATGCTGTCTAAGCTATTGAGTATTGTATTTAAGTAATTGTGACTCTTTATTTTGTTTGATGAAGAAAAGATTATTGAGATACGGTGTTGTAGATGTAGGAGCGACAAGACCCGTGCTTCCATTAAGCATTGTAGGACATTGTAGGTTGCCATAGACAATATTGTTGTGCACCATTCCGTTCTTTGTTTCACATTTCAGTTAAACTTTTATTGCATTTGTTTTGCATTGTCCCATCTTACATTAATGTAAAATCTGTTTTTTCCTTTCCAAATTCTAATAATGAATTTATCAGTTGAGTCTTATATGGCTCATAGTGTTGATTTCTCCTCTTATTTTAGAGCGGCGTGTTGACCGTAACAGTTGGAGGTAAGTGTTTTTACTCTTTGTAATTGGAAATGAGATTTAATGATCTCGATGGTGGTTTTATGTAAATAGAAGAGAGAGTTGGCTGAGTAAATGGGAAGGTGCAACTTCAACTTCTTGAAAGCAGGTCAAATACTTTCCAACTTGGTGATCACACTCTAAGCACAAGCTGGATTTTAAAAGGGTTTGGTTGCATTGACCCGCGGTTTTTGTAAGCAGTGGGGTTGTGCTACATAGTAAGACTATAGGAAAACACCAATTTTAAATGATCCCGGACCTTGATGTTGTTTCACAGCACTCTTTGACTTTCTAAATGGTGTCCACTAGGACCACTACTCCGTTGTGGCTTCTGTGTATTTGCTTAGTGAATTTGTTGTGCAATTGATCAAGATTTTGCTTGTGTTACTTTAATTACGTTGATAAAATGAATGCACTCTTTTCTTTCACTGTTTACTTGTTCCTTGTTCAGTCTGTGCTGTTCAATAATGTTCTCTTGTTTCTCTTTTTAGGAAATATGGGAACCTACGTCATCAATAAGCAAACGCCCAATAGACAAATATGGCTGTCATCACCAACCAGGTAGGAAGTAGCCACTGTTGTTGTTGTGCTGTACTTGTTCTGGGCGTGTCTTATGAGGGATTGCAAATATTTCATGTGGAGGAGATTACATGAATCACAAAATAACAGATTTGGTACTTGCCTAGAATATTGTTAAACCTTTAACATGCTACTTGGTTGGTAGACATCTTTGGAGTGGTCTAGCGACATAATACACAATGCCACATTTGAAATTAGCTGATTAATTGCTCCATGCTGATTGAGGTGTGCCACTTCATTCTACCACCAAGATATAAACACCTGATTCATATTGATTGATTCGTTCGGGATCATGCATTATTTCGTGTTATTTCACTTGTGTGTTTGTGTAAACAGTTCTGTTTTGGATCGGCGTCCTTTTTATGATAATTACGCACTGCCAGCACCCTCCAACTTCTCTTCGTAGAATGAAGGTAGAACAGAGTGCCTTGCAGCTCGTTGTGTTTGTTCGTGTGCATTTACATGTTCAAAGTTAAGGGTATTTGTTGTGACTGTATCCATCTTCAGCGCGTGTCTTGCTATTTTGCTGCAATGATGGGGTGCTCTAATCAATGTAGTGTGATTGGCGCACCCCCTTCCTCCCGCAAGCTGCGTTTTGCCGTGGAAAGAAGCCAGAGATGATTCTTATTGTCAGAAAAATATGGACTCAGGATAGATGCCGCGAACGCGTCTGAAGATGGTCCAATCGATTCAACTTCAAAAGCAAGACTAAACAATTCAGATCAATTATTTCATTCAATGGCATAATTTCAGTGGGTCACATTCGCAAAGTCTGATTTGTATCTGTTCCTTGGGTATATGCGCCAATTGAGTCAGAGGGGGATTATTTGTATGGAAGTACTACAGTCGGATAAAGAACACTTCATCTAATGGAAGACTGAAGGTAGCGCTACCTATCAGCTATGAGTGGCTCTCAGTCAATGGGTTGCTACTTTCATAGCAGCACAGGTGATCACCAGAAGGCGCATCTCTCCATGCATTTACTGCTGTTTTATCGCATTCTTACATTGATAGATGATTGATTTTATTTCTCCTTTGACAGTGGACCAAAGCGTTATGACTTCACCAATGGGTGCTGGATTTACTCCCACGATGGCTCATCAATGCATGATCTTTTAACGCAAGAATTCAGTGCACTGATTGGAAAAGACATTGACTTTGGCAAACTCAAATATTCCTCTGATAATCGAGAGGGTTCTGCATCATAGCAGATTGACATTGTAGGCTATGCCTTAGTTTGCAAACGCCGAATGCCGGCAGCGCATCATAAGACAACTCAACGTGGGCTGAATCAAGTACAAATCGATGGAATAATGTCCACTGTTTATAGGAATGGAGGAAGTGAACACTCAGACAGGAATGAACTCGCCGTTACGTGGCGCGAACACTTCGCTAGCTACAGTATATCTACGTTCGATGTTTGCTTCATTGTAGACTGAGGATGACCTTCTAAATGTTTATTTAAGGATCATGAAATATTAGATTTGACCTTCACAAAGGTCGTAAATAGCGTTGTTGTTGTTGTTGTTGTTGTTGTTGTTGTTGTTGTTGTTGTTGTTGTTGTTTTATTTTCAAATTCGAGTTTTGAAATGTAAACATTTGGAATTATTAACAATACATGGTTATTTATAGTGTTCATTTCCCATTAAGATAATGTGAGACACGAATTAAAAGAGCCGTATTTGTGGCTCTTTCCGTCGTGTGATGACATATTTCCCTTCTAACTGTCCAGCCGTTATTATTGTTGTCTGTTATGCAGAACGACTGGAAACAATTGCGGTGCCCATGACAACTCACGTTGGCCCTCCAAGCTGACTCGTTTGCCGCTTGGAAACGAGATCTCGAATTTCTTCAATAGATTTGACAGCACGACGAACATCTCCAGTTTGGCGACTCCCTCTCCGATACAGGATCTGGTACCTCTTGAAAAGGGAATAAAACTCTCGTTGGGAATGAAGAACTTCCTCTTTTCGTTCAGGAAACGCTCTGGTCTGAATTCCTCGGGTCTTTCCCAGTAGCGCTCATCGTAGTGAATGGCGTAGGTATTGAACATCACTACTTGTCCCGCAGGAATAGAATAGCCAGCCAGCTTGCAGTCCCCCATGGCCTTGTGTGGCTGACCGAAGGAAGAGACACAGCTGTGGCGCAGTATCTCATGAATGAATGCCTCTAGGTATGGCATTGTGCCTTGCTGGTGAGAAGAGACCTTGTCTTCTCCGCAAGAGTGTTGATCGATTTCATCGTGAAGTTTTTGTTGAATCTCTGGATAATGGCACAAGTACAGAACTCCCCACAGCAGTGAATTTTTGGTGCTGTCTACAGCTGCGAGGTACATGTCTGTGGCAACAGGGCAAGCCTGCTGGACGGATGGAACACCAGACTGTTCGTCATTGGCTGAGAGCAATTCGTCCAGCCAATCGCGGGTCACGTCCTCTTTCATCAGCTCGCGGTGTTTCTTGATCTGCCGTTCAGTTTCTTCGTACATCATTGAGCTCACGGCCACCAATGGACTCTTGATTTGTCGTGGAAATATCCTGTCGTAAACGCGTTTCCACAATGACCTCCGCACTAAGGCGTTCGTCAACTTGAAGGCTTTGGCAAACGTCTTGAAGACGTGACTGTCAATCTCTATGCGATTGGAGTACAGAATTCGACTGATGACATTGGTTGTGTATAAGAACATGACATTCCACAGTTCGGTTTCCTTGCCAACCGTCTCCTGCAGCAAATTGATCACGTGGTGTGTCTCCTCTTCGATCGGGCGTCGTAAAAGCGTGGAATTCGTGCCTGTACAATTGATGAAGCGATGAACATGCTTTCGATTCTCTCGCCATTCTTGGCTGTAATCAGCCGACACTAGACCTCCTGGCGTCGGGTTCAAGGATCGTCCTGTCTTTGAGATGGGTCTGCCTGCAAATAACCTCCCTTTGGAGACCAGGAATTCATTGGCAGCCTCGATGGAGCTCACCACCACAATCTTCCTCGATCCAAACCAAATGGTCATGACTGAGCCGTAGTGCTTGGCCACCTGCGATAGCTTTCGCTGGAGATGATTATCCGTTAGAAGATGAAGGTTGCCTACCAACGGCAAGGGTAATGGTCCCGGAGGGAAGTTCTTTCTGCGCAACATGACATAGTGGACAATCCTGCGGAGTAGGCTGGATATAATGACTGCGCATAGAACAGCCACTCCCACTTTCAGTAGAGTGCCTGATTGCATCATCTGTCGTCGGTGGTCGCCTGAAACGCACGAAGAGGACGAAATCACCTGCGTGACAATATAGTGGCAACAGTACGCTCATGGACTGCAATTTGAGGAGCTACTAGGAGGGACGTTTTGAGGCTACGTTTTGAGGCTCCCTAGAGTAGTAATAGAATTTGTAGTAAACGTAGATGTTTGTGGGTTTTGTATGCATGCTGGGCGTGGCCATTTTGATTGTGGTTGTACCATCCCGCAGAAGGTGCAGAATTCGAACTCAGCAAAGGATGCCATACATTCCAGTCAGTTTAATTTGAAAATAATTGGAATTTTATCGGGTTAGATGATTATTCCATAAAAAGGTAAATTTGAACGAAAGTCTCAGTAAAATCATAATAATAATATGATTTGTTATTAAGATATTCGAAGGTCTAAAGATCCCACAAATCGATTCCTGCGATCAGCCTGAATAACCTTTATCCTCTGAGGCTGTAGATCACAAATTCATAATATTTGCAAGAATCTTGCCAGCTATTTATTCTTGATTTTCATTATCGATTTATGGAGACAGAGTAGTATGTTTGCTTTAAAGAGTCACAAGCTGAATTGAAATAGTTGAATCTTAGATATCGTGTGAAAGAAATCGGCGGAAAGTAAGGTAAATATGCAAAAACAAATCAAAGAAAAGCGATTCAACTTACACTGTAGAGAGTCGTTTGATTTGCAGTAGCTCCTTTGGACAGATGATGGCAGGATGAAACGTTAGTCGTTTGAGGTCTTGCTGAAACAAACAGCGCCTAATGAGTTGACTTGAAAAAGGGCGATGACCGAAGTTCGAACGTCCGAATAGGGCTAAGGTGCTGCTTCTGCTGCTTTTCCTGAGGCAAACATTCGTTTCAATCGGCGTACACGCCTTTCAATAGTGCTGTTGTTGTCTTTTGGCATTGAAACCAGTGTCATTCAAAGGAAAATGATTCAAAAGATGGCAATTTCTATAGACCGCAACGTCATCCGCTTGTTTCGCTACGCAACAGGCATTGGCCGGAATGAATGATGAAAGCAAAGCCCAGAACTCAGAATGTTGTTAAAAAAACCCGCGGGAAAGCCTGTTTAAGCCGTTCTTAGGCATTGAACTTACCATTTTATAATGCATTTGAAAGTTTCACCATTTATGTACCGGGTTGGTACCGAAGAAAAGCAAAAGTTTCTTATCTTTTTACTTTACCTAACCTTCAGGTAGCCAAGAAAAGAAATTACCATCAAGCGCATTACTTCATCCATGTAGATCAAAATGTTCATAAAATAAGTCAGTGGACGCCATATCAAGTTTACTTACTGTATATGACACTGGAATAGATCATCAGCAAATGAAAAGATATATCAGTTGAAGGTGGCAGACAAAAAAATTACCCAAACCTCGATGTTATCAACATTTGAGTTACCCACCCCGCTTCTCTGCGGTACCAACCCGGGACACAAATAATGAGCGGTCCTTTACTGAGAGGGGTTCAATTGACTGCCCAATGGATCCTGGATCAGCGAATAGTTATTCCATGGCAAGATGCGTGGAGGGTTTCTTTCTAAATCTTATTTGCCATTACTTCGGCATAAACTGAAGAACTCTTGGAGTATCTCAATGGAGCAGCAGACGCCTTTTTAGTTTCGGCTCGGTCAACAGCATTCTATGTGATCGAGGCTGTGTATAAACTGTCGTAGCACTGCAATCTTTTCTCCCTGGAATTATGAATAAATTGCGATTTACTATAGAGGATGGACATAATCATGAGCTTGTACAACCAAGAACGTTTACCAGTACAATATATACTAGCTGTTGATAGACTATCCGTGGATTATTGCTCGTTCCTCCGCAACATTCGCTGACAATGTACAGTATGGGCTAAGGCTGCTTCGAAAAGTTAATAAGCTTTTATTTAGATATCTTTAATTCATACTTTAGACTGCAAAATGTCCATCAAGAAATAATTGCTAAAAGATCATGTGCTTACATCTTGTAAATTTGCTCCTTGTAATAATCTTAATAATCATGTATTACTTTATTCATCGGTCAGAAATAAAACTCTATCTATCAACATCTATAATGTCCTAAAACTCGACTGGAAAGTTGAATGACATCACTAACAAGAAGGTCTAAATTCACAAGCGGATGGCGCATGGTCAATACTAAGCAGGCAATCTGCTGTAGCAGGGTGTTTCTTATCATGAGTTCGACAGACGAGAGTCTTTGTGCTTTGGTCTTCCACTCGTTTGACGGTGAAACAGGTGCAAATTGCCACCGCCTGGCCTCCCTGCATTGCTCTATGACGGGGGATGCAGGGTCTCTCTTAAAGTAGCATCATTGTGAAAGACACGTATGCTATTTAGCTGATATATAAATAAAATGAATAACAATATATAAATCCTTATATAAATGTTGCATAGATAGATTAATTGAGAATTTGCGTGGTGTTTTTCATTATCTTTTGTTTAATATGCGTTGATTATTTGGTGCGGCTAAGACCCCCTTGTTAGGATGCAACCTGACTTTCGGCGTGGGTCTTTCAAATGTTTACTGTTTGGAAAGAGTAATCTCACAAAAATGTGATCAGACCCCGGAGAATGCTATGCTTCACTTTTCTGGATCTAAGATGCCATAACAGAGAACATTTAATTTCATTTTCACGACTGGAAGACCATTGGAGGCCCGTTTGATAACTTATCACAAAACTTTTTACTGCGACCGTTTTGTTGTTTACTAAGTTTGCGACATGATGTCTTGGAGGTAAAGGGGCGGTTGGAGACTCGTCGAAGCTTGGCTAAGCTAGATCCTGAAGATATTTGTGTATCGTGATGATGAAATCGAAATTTAAGCCTGGACTTTCTGACGGTGAGTGGTTTTATCGAGTGTTTGTTTCACTACAAGGCCTTCGTTGCAGCTGCACGTGCTGTGGAATCTTTCCCTGAGAACTCGACGCCTGGGTCATCCAAAATGGCAGTCGGCATTTGCAGCGTCCTTGGCAACCACTCTGGCATCTGACACGCTCCATCTTAACAATCTTTCTAACTTAATTGCAAATACTTGGTGACTTGTAGATGACATTTAGTACTGATTATTTGATGTTCTTGTTGAGTTTTCCGTTCTTTCTGAGCTCGCTGAAAGTAATCCGACATTCCCCTTGTGTGAGTTCGTGCTCGCTTAAAAACGCCATTCGACCCCTGTTTACGTTAACTCGATTGACGCCGTTAGTTCTATTTCACCTAATATTCTGGCGCATAGATATCATTATGCATACCAGATACATGAAAAAGTAGGAAATAGCCTCAGGATAGGAAGGAGCTTTCGAGTAAAATGCTTAGTTACTTTTGGAGAGGCCGAGAGCTTTCGAGTAAAATATCAGACTCTTCTTTTTGAATCTTATTATCGATCAAACTGTTCGATCCTTCAAAGATGAGCCACTTGGGCATTTTAAAACAGATCATCTATGCATTGTGGTTGATCCTGCTGTGTTAATTTGCCTTGTGGCTTTGATATCCAATCTTGTTGATACTTTATCAGAGAAAAATATTTTTCTCTGAAAACATCTGCCGGGGAAATTTAAAAACCATCACTATTCAACATATTTGGGAACTCGTTGCAGATAAATTACTCAATTCGAATAAGAAGTAGATTCTGTGGATGTTTTTGAAACGTCTAGTCCAACGTAAGAATGACTGTAAACACATGTTCTGCTGCTGTAATAATATGTACATCTTAATACTTTCAGTCTACCTTTCTATGGCTCGTACATCACTATCGATGAATACTTTGACATTTTTATGTGATGGAATTTATTTTTATTCTTGCATAAATTGTCCTTTCTACTTAACTGATTGTGATGGACACAAGCTCAACTTGTTGTAATATGCCTAGCAGAGTGATATCACAGCTCGCAGTCTTTAGGGCTTTCACAAACCAGATGTTGCGCTGTAAAAAGACATATATCCAAAAATGTTTTCGAAGTTTGTGATTGCTTTCAGTTCCAATAATACTAGTTTACATTGAAAGAAAGTATATATCTAATTTGCCTGATGTTGAGATTTCTAAACAGTTGGAAGTTAGATTGAAACCTAATTAACAACTGCTTGCTTTCGACGAGTCTGAGCTGCAGGTTGACTGAGGTAAGCACACAGCGGAAAACTGCACTATTGTTGAATAGCTCTGATTGTGCAATAATTAAGATGCTAAATCGCTTTGCATTTCTGGAAATACTTCTTGAAGCCCTGGTTGCCTGACAAAGCATGAGCACTTCAGGTTTGAAGACACTTGACAAAGCCCTGGGGTGGAGTTTGCATCAGCTTCGACTCTTTTGCCATGCGACATCACAAACAGGAAATAATATTTTTCTATTTATTTTCAGTCCTACCACTCTTCTGCATCATGCCAAAGCAATTCACTTTTCAAGTTTCCATAGCAACGTTGCTGCTATTATCTTACATTGATTTGTCTAATGGAAATGGTGTCATCCAATTTGTGACCACAACGTCGACTGTAGAGGAGAGAAATTTTGAGAAAGTGCATCTTGTTATAAAGAGAACGGGCGGGTTTGACGGAGAAATACGATTCAAATGTGAGGTAAGATTTTAGTACATTGGGCAATAGCAAATGAAGTAGACCACCAAACGATAAGAAGAATGTTCCGCTTGCATTGCAACTTAATCAATATGATGATGTTGGTGTAGCAATGGATGCTAAGTACAACGGGAGATGAACTGACATATGATGTCACAAGTTAACAGCCACAGACCCCCACAACTCCTTTTGCGGCTACATCACAACACATTGCACTCGCAATTCTTCACATATCTACTCTATTGATATATTTAATGCTGTTGGACAGCTTGTTAGGGTCGGTATCAAGTCATCATATCCTCTTGCGTAGTTATAATATCTAAGGCATATTGTACCGTCTGTTATTTGTTTGATCACATGATGAGATTGCTGTATGATATTGTAGTGTCACAGATATCCACATACGTATGCGTCCTCATTGACTCAGTCTATCCCTTTGGATGAGATCTTATCACATCTCAACCTCAAATGTATGCAAGGTTCAAGAAGATATCACTAATTGCTGATACTCTTTTTCTATGGCTCAGGTTGTCAATGGCTCAGCAGACTTCATCGATGCCGTTGCAACTGGTGAATTTGTTGGTGCATCTGACACAAGCTCATGCTCGCTCTATGTCATTGATGACACAGCACCTGAAGGGAACGAGACGTTTACTGTCAATCTGATGATTGCAAGTGGAACTGCATCTATCGGAGCGAACAAGCAGTCTTTTGTTACCATAATCCAAAATGATGATCCATATGGAAGGATTGGATTTGTAAGTTGGTAATTGCAATGGATTGCATTATGATTGCCAAGTGAAATATCTTATTCATCATTCATAGTTCATATTGATTTTAACCCCCAACGTTTGGGCCGAGGACGTGTGGCTGCTCAGTAGCTTAACCCCCAAAAACGTTTCATTACGGTTTCAAGTTATATCCATAATAATTTTATGCATGCATGCAGGAAGAGGAAGTCATTTGGACAATGTGTTGTTCACTGATTTGTGTTCTTTGTTCAAGAACAAACCCATGTAGCTATAAGCAGTCTTTGTCTGCCGTGGTGTCTAAAATGCAATGTGCAATGTCAGTTGTCTTCTTAGTCTGCTGTGATATCTTTACCAAGGTGGAGCGTCGTATTGACGTGGATGAGCCGTTTCCAGGAATGACAAAATCAATATATTTGAACCTAACGAGAGAAGGAGGAACAATTGGTGACTTGATTGTTTACTGGAAGGTCGGTTGGTCATTATTCTAGTAGCCACTTTGTTTGATTAGACATCTGTTCCTGTTCCTTGACTTTGTGATAGATCAGAAGTTGCATGCCCCTCACTCAGAAACACCGAATGCAGTGCAACATTATATGATTAACAAGGAAGGATAGTAACTACTTAAATTGCCAGATGCTTTTAAAGTTACATTTTAGTCGATTCACGTGATGATATGTAATACAATTAAACCTGTCTTAAGTGACCATCCATCCAAGGGCTGATGAAAGTGGTCTCATATGACAGGTAGTCATTTAGTAAAAGTGAATGTTTTTGAATCACTGGATTGTGATGTCTTACAGGACGTGTTTGCTTAAAATTGTTGGACTGTTCCTCTCTGCTAAGAATAGGGTAACTGTAAGTAGTTTCAGTTTTTCAAAGTACTGTAACTGCATGAAACCCTGCTTATATACATATCGGAAGTTTGTAAAATATGCAAACATTTATGAAATCAAAATGAAATATTGCATTTGTCGATTCAGAAATAATTATGCCAAATCTGTAGTTTGCAAAATCTGCCTATGTTTCGCATATAACCGACTTGCACTGTAATGACTATTCCAAATTATTTGTTTATAATTTTTTGTTTATTTTGTTTACAACTCTGTTTCATCATGGACTGAAAGAGTGATGTATAAAAGTAGGATTTGCATTGCTCTATTGTATTGTTTAGGTCTTCTATGGTAGCCAAAGCAAAATGGAAGACTTGTCTCCTCTTGATGGTACCGTCAAACTGCTCAACGGAGAATCAAGACAAACAATCAAAATCGATGTCACAGATGATAATGTTAGTATTCTAATCCATCCTTGATTTCTAATTTCGATTTTGTTTGTTTGTTTGTTTTTGTTATGTTTAGTTTTTAGTTTTTTAGTTTTTTTAGTTTTGTTGTTGTTGTTGTTGTTGTTGTTTTTTAGTTTGTTTGTTTTAGTTTTACTGTTAGTTTTATTTATTTATTTATTCTATTATTATTTATTTATTTATTACTTATTTATTTTTATTTTTTTATTTTTTTATTGCCCTGATGAGTTTAATTTTTATTTTTAGTTTAATTTAGTTGTCAAAATATGTACAATAAGTTTAATTGTTGTTGTTTATTTGATTTGATTTAATAATCAAGCATGTGCGGATTAAACCAAACCTGATAACCTCTTGTGGGTAGTCTGCAAAAAAGGACTTGTCTTGGTAGACAGGCTTTCCTTTCGTAGTAGGCCTAATCAATCACTATGAAATCTCTTGCTTGAATACCTGCTTTAGTGACAACAATACATTGCTTGCATTTGCATTGGTTTGTACGCTAATGCAGTTTTGATTTTATAAATATATTATTGTTGTTTGTGTTTAGCTTCCAGAGAATGATGAGATATACGTCATCAGAATTGTCAACATCACTGGCATGAGTGAAATCCTTCCAAATTTGCGCGAAGTCGAACTACGAATCAAAGAGAATGATGCGCCGATAGCATTTGAGTTGCCTTTCGTGACAGCCAGTGAGCCGCATGTGTTTTCTGTTACAGTGTTACGTGGTGTTGATTCAACAGGCCGTATTGGTCCTATCACAGATGTTGTGAATGTATCTTATGAGACCTTTGGTGGTACAGCACATCCTTACCGTGATTTTATTCCTGTGAATGGAACGCTGGTGTTTGGCCAAAGTATAACGAGACGTGACATTACTGTGAGGATTGTTGCTGACAATATTCCAGAGCTCAGGGAGACATTTTACATTCGTTTGTTCAATGCATCAAAAAGCCTTGTGCTATCTCATCCAAATGTCACAGAGATACGGATATCCAAGAACGATGACCCACACGGCGTGTTCTCGTTTCATAAACTCTTGATGATTGACACGAGTGCGTTGCTTTTGGATGACCAGGCCTTAATTCAAGTGAATCGCTCAGGTGGAGTCTATGGCAATGCCACCATCCATTGGAATGTTACTATTAATCACATGAGCCCTTGCTCCGATCTAGAGAAACTTCTAGAACAAACAGCTGGCACACTAGAGTTCATGTCAGGGCAATCGTTTGGAAATCTGACATTGACAGTAAGAAACGATTCAACTCCTAGAATTGCTTGTGCGTTTATTGTGGAACTGACCTCAGTTTCCGGTGGTGGGCGATTGGCTGTGACTGTGGAAGGAAATCCTAAAGTTCAAGTAATAGCTAGAGATCGCAATGCTGCCTACGGAATACTTGAAATCAATGCCACAGCGACATCCATCAACCTGGTAAGAGCTCATTTAGTTATCAAGAATCAACACATTAATTCCTTCACTTGCAAGGCATCATGAGTGTGTTTAATGAACCAGAACATGTTGCTGCCAGACTAGACATTATTTACTTATGATATAAATGGTGTTCTGGAGCCATCACCATTCAGAATGATAGATAGATGAAGAAAAAAGGTAGCAAAGGCAAATTGTGTGCAATAGCAGTTGTTTTAATGCATATGAAAATGATATAATGTAACCTGTCTTATCTCTTAAGAGACCACCTGTCTTAAGAGACCATCTATCTCAAATGACCACCTGTCTTGAGAGACCACCTGTCTTAAGAGACCATCTGTCTCAAATGACCACCTG
>OFHS01000062.1:44096-54437 GCA_900245855.1 Calvadosia cruxmelitensis | reverse complement strand
TACGATGTGGTAATGTGAATGGATGTAAGCAATGAAACAGTGAAACAACAATGATACTTACAATTATATGATAGTGAAATCAATATGATAATCTTTGTTATTTGCTAAGCGCTTTTAAATATTTCATATATATGTGTATTTGTTCCCCATGGAAGAGTAATTTTCCCCACTGAAGGGGAGCTACTCAGCCAGACATAAGGGTAACGCCCCTAGCCCCCTCTACCACCCCTCCTTAGAGGATATTACGATGGAATGGTCTTAATTGAACATTGTGATGGTGTTGCAAGTCACATGACGTTGTGTTAATGATTTTTAGACTGCAAATCCTCGAAACATCAGATTCTCTATCCAGCGGGCTGGTGGATCCCATGGCATGTTACGCGTGAACATCACTGCTTTGTACAGGCTGCCCGGTGACTCACTTTCCTCCAGCATTATATTTGAAGAACTGCTGCCCATGAGTTTCATGCTCAGTGAAGGACAGGCGCATCGTTTGATCACTTTAACTCTAAAGAACGATGTGTTTCTGAAAAATGGTGCGGTTATTACATTGTCCATAGATTCTGTTGTTCTTGCTGGTGAGTGCTCTGCAGTGACCCTTGCCAATTTGTGTTATTCCATGCTACTTTTCCACAGCAGATGTTCGTACTGTATGATTGTATTTCTGTTCAATTTGGTGATAATGATATTAACCCAGTATATCACACTATGAGAAAAAATGTACCAAAATTTCAGTGCTCTTTATTCAATTTTCATCATGTACTGAAAATGTACCAAAATTTCGGTACTTTTCTATTCTTCAGCAAACATTATCACACATCAGACAGAAAAGCGGTATTTACAGTACTTTTGCAGCACTTATTTTAAAATGTGTTGACTTTCTTCAGTACCTTTTCAGTACTTTTTCTCAAGTGTCAATGGCTAAATGTTTCAATGGGGTCTTGGACATACAGTAAAACATTTGTATGAATAACATTCTCAACAATAGATGTAGAAATCCCAAAAAGTAAAGTCCAGGTCTGCTCATTATCAATAATTAATTAATTGATTAATTAATTAATTAATAGTAACAAATAACCTGCACTCAAATGCTAAGGCAAAGACCAGATCATTCTCCAATTGAATGAATCAAATGTTACAGAACTGCATTCTCAAACAAACCATTCACCAGAATGACTAATTTCTACACAACTTACACGTTGAATGGCATCTAAATGCACGTTTTTTGTAAGCATCTCACTGATGTAACAATATTGAATGAAATCACAACAAAAGTTAAAACAGTACACTGACTAGGTTTAAATGCCTTATTGTTTAGGAATATTTTAGTAGAGATTCATATTCTCAAATGTTATTATATAGCAACACATGCTCTAATTTTTGCAAACACATTCACATTCCTCATGTAGCAGTACTGTAAACTACAATATTAGAAATCTTTATGTGGGACATTTGCGAAATGCAAAGCCCGCTTAACTGCAAACATCTAACATTTTGTGTATGTATGTCACCGTATCGCATTCTTAGACAGCTTACCTTTCTTATTTGTAAATTATTTGTAGACAACACAATCACTCCACCGATGACACCTGCCCTTGGTAAAATGGCAACCGTGTTCATCAATGTCACAATGCCACTTGCTAATGGTGAACTGGCCTTCAGTAGTGCTTCTTCAAGTGTCATCGTTGCTGAGCCAAACGATGGCAGTCGTCGTTTTCTCAATCTCACTGTTATTCGAGATGGAACAATCAAAGAGACCACGGTCAGTTGGAGGGTCACCCCCATCAGCACCAGTCTGACGTCATCGGACATTGGGGCAGATCATGGCACGCTTACTTTCAAAGCAGGCAAGTATTCCATGTGTAGACCGCTCAACAGAACCACTGAGTTAACACAACAAAACCATTTCATTTAAATAGTCATATGCTTTCCACTATACAGTGAAACCTGTCTGTAACGGTCACCTCTGCGAATTGAGGAATATGCCCTTTATAGACAGGTGGCCTTTCTATCCAGGTTGATTTCTATAGAAATTATCACTTTGGGGTTATAAAGAGTGTCCTCTATACACAAGTGGCTGATCTATAGAGTTGGTCGCTAATACAGGTTTGACTGTAGATGTAAATGTCTTGGTGTTTGAAGCTTTAGTGTCTGTGATGGTCCACTTAACCGGGAAATGATCCCATAATAGTGTTATTAGAAGCTATATATATCATGATATCATGCGTTACTATCATTTGCCTCAAATAATCAAACAATATGTGTTAGTCGCCAGGTATATTACAGGAGATGAGGTACAATGGGCGCACAAAGAAATTTGCGAAATGTACATTTTGATAAAATGGATTTTCATAATTTGAACATTTACATTGAATTTAAAACTTACCGGCAGTTCCATAAAGGGTTACCACACGCTCAGGCGTGTTTGGATTGCGTGATACCAACACTTGGGAATGTTAGGGTGACACGAGAAAAGCGTCAGAAAAACACGAGCGTGGTAGTATTCCAAACGCCAGTTCCAAACACTGCCCTCGACCAATCATATCGCGAGAACGCATTCGATGCATGCAAAACGTTTTATAATTGCAATTCTAGTGTTTCTGGTCGTGAAAACGTGACGTTGCGTAAATCGAAATACCCTAAATTGTGCAGATTGGCCCCGTGAGTATTTCAATCCTTCCTTTCTCCATTTTAATGTTGTTGTTGTTGTTACATTTAGATGTCAGCGAAGCAAATATAACATTGGAAATTCTGCCAGATTCCATACCTGAGCTCGACGAGATCTTCACCATCGAATTGTTCAATGTCTCAGCCGAATTGGAGCGATTGCGTCCTGGAGGGGTTTGTAATTAATTTCAATCTTAATCATCGTTTTATTTGATTTGATGTATATTGTGATATTCTCCGTGAACGGTTTGCACGAAAGCAGCTGGTATTGTGATGCGTTTCGTCATAATTGAACAATACATTTGTTAACTATGGTTATACAATTTTTGACCTGACTAATTTGTTGAATATTGTGCTGATTCCATTTCAAGAGGTCGGTATAGCTCAGAACAAACTGAATACTACTGCAGTCAAACCTACATTAGCGGCCACCTCTATAGAGCAGCCACCTGTGTATAACGGTCACTCTTCATAACCTCAAAATGACACTTTTTATAGAAATGAACCTGGACAGTAGGGCCACCTGTCTATAAAAGTCATTTTTCTCAGGTCCCAAAAGTGACCATTATAAACAGGTTTCACTGTACCCTTACATTTAATCATTATGTTTCATCATTGTATAATGCTATTTCTTGTTTGCCTGCAGAATGTTGCCCAGGTAACGATATCAAAGAACGACAATCCAGGAGGAACATTTCAATTTCAGAGTTCTAAACCTATACACTTACAGGTGAATCGATAGGAATCTGCATCAAGTTAGTAAACAGAAAACGTAACCTATCCATCATTCTGTTTTTCTTTATGCTTTCTCATATTTTTGTTTCAGGAAGTTTCCAATTCCTTTGCTGTCGTCAATGTTACTCGCACGGGGGGAAACATGGAAGAGAAGAGATTGATCGTACAATTTGAACCACGTAAGATTGCACACAGTACATTGCTAAGTTTTCTTGACGTAGCGATAGACAATTGCATTTCCTTGTGTAGCCGGATCAGCAAACCCACTGTAGTGGGAGATGGTGGACATGTTTTATGTATATTTTGCGTTACCATTGCAAGCTTTGTCGTCATTTTTGTATCTCTTTGAAGTTTTTTTATTCTTTCTGTGTAATGTCAGTACCTTATGCAGTCCTTCTACGCGTGTATTTATGGATGTTTCTCAAATACATATATCTTGTTTACCCGTCTTCCTAAGCCAAGTGAAGTCGAATGTCCAGATTACATTTCAACAACTTTCGGTTTGTGTTGCTTCAGACTTTTGACTTTTGATTGACCACCTGTTCTGAGCGACCACCCAATGGGCCAATGAAATGTGTTCTCTTCACGCAATCGGTCGTTAAGAAAGGGACACTTTATACATGTAAATGACATTGTGTGCTGTATGCTAATTTAGGATGACACATCTCGTTTTGATGCTGTAAATATGACCTCATGCCGGCATGTCTTTCCGTATTATGCCACTGCTCAGACAATCTAACATCTGCGTGATCCAGAATAAAAAAGATAGCATAATCAAGTAAAACTAATTTCTCTTTATTGTTTTAGGAACCAATGACTTTTCTCCGCAAGTCATGCCTCTTGACTTCTTACCTGGAATTAACATACTTCCTGTCTTCATTTATCCTAATTTGGACGACATCCCAGAGGCAAGTAGCTGAAATGCAATGGAAATAATTTCCCCGCCATTAACAGTTAAGTTTTTTCTACTTTTTGTAACCAACTGCTTCGTTTGTATTTGAAAAGATCGATGAACAATTTCATTTGGTCTTGTCTACACTCGATGACGCAAACCTCGGATCTATCACTCAAATTCCCGTCTCGATATTCCAAAACGACGATGCCAATGGCGTGGTGTCTTTCCTTGACGTCGCTACAAACATGAAACAGACCGCAGGTAAGAGACCTCGTTGCCAAGACGACCTGCGTGCATGCACCTTGCATTGATCGGCGCAGATCAGTATTGGTCTTACCTAATCATCTACAGATTGTGTCAAAGTAGAACAATGATCATATATCATTTTACTTTTCATTGACGTTACGAAGGACAGATACTCACACTCATAATTAGCACTCCTTACCATTTACATGCCGTGAAATTGTCCAGGTACAACTGACGCGACCTCTCAAGACTTACCGCGATGCCACAAATAACAACTGCTACATTACGAGTGTACTCTCATCTACATTCCAATTGCTAAGTATGGCAGATCCATCGGACCATTCCTGTTAGGCCATTGCTGCTATAATTCGTCATACTCAAACCAGTATGGCCACGGGTGTGTTCACCAGTCAGCTCAATCTTATGGCAGCTCTTAGTACGTCTGGAAGGACTTTTCTTGTGCACCTTCTGGTACTGTGCAGCAAGGTCTTCTTTGTTGCACTCGTTGACCCCCTGCCATCCTCCCCTACTATCCACCCCCTAACTTCCATCCCCTACCACCCACCCTCTACCATCCACCCTTTACCACCCAATGCATCCCATATATAAAACTCCTTATATGCTGAAATGCAATAGCACTGCACTTAATCAATCCCATTCTATAGATACGACGTTTATAATTGAGCGTTTCTAAACCTTTCTCGTCGCACAGCCGAGGCAAAAGACAAAGCGTCAAGTGTTTCATTCGAACTTAGAAGGAATCGCGGTAACTATGGAAACGTATCTGTGAGATGGAATGTTGCTGGATTGCCAAATGAAAACCCGAAGTTGGATTTATTTCCTACGGACGGCCGAGTGTTCTTTGGCGACGGAGAAAGACGGGCGTTTATTAATATCTCCGTCCTTCAAGACAAGGTAAAATCAACACGCGATAATGACTGGTCGTTGCTAGTTGCTTGTCTTTTATAGTGTCTGACAGTCTAGTTGACGACTACTGGGAATATTTCACATGTCGTAACAGAACAACTGAAGTTATTCCTGATGATTGTCATTAAAATTAACAGTCTTATCTCTGTGTCCTACGATGAAATGCATCTTTGCGTTCGAGCTCTTTGTATAGGTTAGGGGTCTCTCTATTTCATGTCTGAATAGCCGCGTATTGATGTTTGTAGAACCGAGCCCTCTTTTCCATCGTTACGATGCTGTTATGGTAAATTGAGTACAGATTTTAAGCCATCTCTTCTTGATGTTTCGCATGATATTAAACAGTGATGAATTAGAAACAATATTCTCACTATAGTTTGATGATTAACAGCATACTTGATTGATGGTTAGGGAATATGATAGAATTAAATGAAGGGACTCAAAGAAGCCGTTTGTTCTCTGTCTGATTGTGTTACAGATTCCCGAGTCGGAAGAGTTCTTCACCTTTCGCCTTCTGTCAAGCAGCGGTGGAGCTAGAATTGGCGATCCTGCTCTAGCGACACTCACCATTCCAGAAAACGATATTTTGGTGTCGTTTGAATCGGGCGACTTTCTGGTCGACGAAGGCAACACAGCCCACGTGGTCATCACCCTTGGTCGTATCCTTCCATATCCCGTTGATGTGGTGTTTAGGACATTGGATGGCTCTGCTACTTCAGGCAGTGACTACATTGAATATGGAAACACTACTATTCGATTTGAGGCTGGTATCGTCAACAGAACGATTCAAATTGTGACATTCAACGACAGTGCACCTGAGAAGGCTGAGATGATCATTGTCCAGCTGCTTTCTTCTACGGGAGACACAGTTCTGTCACAGCCATCTTCTGCCAATGTTATTATCCTTGCCAATGATGTGGCCAGTGGGACGTTCTCGTTTGCAGACAGTGCTCTGTTAAATGTAGCAAGAGAAGGCGAGGCTGTCGGACTGAAGTGAGTTCTATTATTAAAAGGATCAACTGAACTATAGTGATGCTGTAAATGTAAACTGGGGGAAATCCATAACAGCAGGGACGGAATGTACAAACCCCAAGTGTCAAATTTCCCAAGGCATTACGCGGCCTGACATCTTTTGAAGTAAGTAAGAACGTAACCCACAGGATATTTCCCCCCAACTGGGACCTAAAGTCCCCTCTAGCTCGGACAGTCGCCATCCCTTATGCGCTAACATAATGTATTTCAATTAAATCTCGTTCGCAGCTGAGTCCAATATAGCTGTTGTTTCATATTATACGTATGCTTATTCTGTCGTGAGCCATTGGCCGCCATAGAGCATGTAATCAATTTCAACCTCAATGCCGCGTTTGTTATCTGATGTAAGTTGTTCGATATAACTCACCTACTATCCTCTTACAGAATCCTTCGGACTGGTGGACTGTTTGGCAATGTGTCTATTTCCTGGAGGGAGTCTAGGAATGCCACAGAGAGCACAGTCCCTTCAACGCTGGAGCTGAGTTCTCTTGCGGGATATGTTCTTTTCCTGGAAGGAGAAACAACAAAGGATCTCATCATCACGCCAACAAGGGACGGCATCCCGGAATTAAACGAAACAGTCTACGTCATTCTATTCAACGCCACTGGTGAGAATTGCCGCTGGAATGGTTTGCAGTGATCGCTGGTCAATTGATGTTAGTACCACTAATGGTGTGAAAGCGGAGTATTCCATTTCACAAGCAACTGAGTCTTGCCCTTAGAACCACGTCATCTTACTCTGTTTATGACAGTAAGCCATCAATATGCTGCACTGTCCCTTTCCGAATTCACAACAAACGTTTTTCATCGGCTTAAGTTATTGCGTTATTTCACAGTCACTTGCCTTTCGTCTTCGCCTGTCGCAGCGATGTCTCACTTGGAGGAAACCCAGTCAATTTCCCTTCGCAGATCTAAAGCAACATAACATATAGGAATTTCTCGCATGATGTTGAAGTCGCATATAACGAAATGCAAGAGATGAGTCATCTGAGATGATCCTGTCACCGCATAGCCTCATTTGAATGCATTTTATCTCTGCAGTCCACGCCAGTCTACCTGGTTACGAGGCGAGACTGGATTCATCTGGAAATCTCGTTTCCCAGATCGTGATACCTGAGAACGACGATCCACGTGGATTGTTCGAATTTGCGGCTGCGTCACGCGATGTCAAAATATCGGAGGACTTCCTGGTCGGTTTGTCAAACAACACTGTTGCCACGGTAACAGTGGAGAGGACGATGGGATTGCACCAGGAAGTACAGGTCAGCTGAGTGACAAGTTAATTAATTCTAATAAATATCTTTTAGCATAATATCCTAACCATGAGTATAATCATTATGGTGTTAGGTGCAATGGTTCGCCTAGTCTTGACTCTTGTTATATCCTTTTAAGTGCCATAGTTTGAAACATAGAACTGATGAATTACAGGAATGATTTATGATAATTATTTCTGCGGGGTTTGCGTATCGATGAAGTGATGCTACTGTTGTACAATGATCAACCATGTGCACGCAGCAAGCTCTGCTCCATGCTGTCCACGAGTAACCCTTTTCAGTTAAGAGCCTTTACGTGAGATCAATTATACAGAGACGAGGGCACCACCGTGCACGGAAGTGGAAGGGCCGTCAGGGAATCGAGACAAGGCCACTGTGAATGTTTCCTGAATCGATATTGGAATGTGAAATTGTACAAGAGGCTGTTTGGTTAACCAAAAGAGAGGCTGAACACTCTTACCATTCTTAACGACATTTTTGCTACATAGGAAGGAGTGTTTTACAGAAACACTTGCTTTGCTTTTGATTTCTATAGGTTTTATGGGAAATATACGCGGCCTCATCTGTTGATGGGTTCCCTCAACGAGTCTGGGATGTGCTGTTCCTTGGAAACATCGAAAATAACCCCCAAGTGATCCAGGGCCGACCAGGAACAACCACGAAAGCATACTCACTCGCAGGAACAAATGGTGAGATTAAGTCTAGGATGATTAAACTGATTTCCTTAATTCGTAACTCTTTTGTAATTTTTCAATTTTGTGGTTACCGAGGGAAAATCTTTCAAGGAAATCAATGTAGAGAATACAGTTCTAATGCCTTGTTGTGGTCCATTGCACCGTCTGATCGAAACTAATTGCAGTTAAATTTAGCATGGAGTTCATTAGAAACTGATTGTTGTTCGGTGATCTTAACCTCGCTGTGTTTGTTCGTTTGCAGAGTACATCTCCCTTGACGGTCGCAGTCAACCGTCTGACGAAGTCATTTCACAAGGATTCTCAATTAGCCTTTGGGTTAGACCAACATCCGATTCGGATGGAGTGATAATCGCGAAATCTCAAAAAGAATCATCCGGATTGCGCGAATATCTTTCGATCAGATTGAAGATCCCAGGAGTTGTTCAATCCTTGAATGTCTCGATCAATTTCAATGACAATTTGCAGAGCTTCATCGTGAGTATTCGACCTCTTATTTTCTACATAATTACTACAATGTACAGCTTTGGTTCAAGATGGCCCTTGCAAACCGGTTCTGGTAGAAAATTTATTGAGCTACTCCACATTGACATTTTCTGAATTCTGACGTTAAAGGCAGCACGGATGCTCTTGGGAGTGCACCAAGTTCTTTATCACTCAAACCAAATACAGTTTCACGGTCAACGTGTGTTGAACTGTCCTAGTTTGTGAGACACTCAGATTCTCTTCTTATAAGTATTAAGAAGATAGTAATGCTCTTCTTTAGCATATTAGTTTGCCATTGCTTCTATTCGTGACGAATGCTGTGGTGCCAATTCTTGCTATCAACCTTTGTGATGTTAGCTGATTATAACTTGCTGCAGTGCAGTATATCTGTTTACCATGCTGTTTTTGACTCTTTGACAATTGCTGTCAATTGTCCACTCAGTTGAATGACGATGGTCTCGTGGATTTGAGGACTGTCATTATTTTCTTTATCGGACTGTCATTATGTCTGTGAATGATGTGTATGATGATACCACGTGACACTCGTTCGGTAGATGCTTCATGGAACATTCAATCTATAGAGCTGCCCTTCCAGCATACACACTCACATATCTCGAGGCCAACCATTTAACGGGACTGGCACTCATGCTCGCATTACTATTCAGCCCTTGTAAGCTTGTTTCGTTGGTGACCATTGTCTTTTGGTCTGTCCTAGGTGTACGTTGCCAACAATCTTCGTTTGACTGATGGCCAATGGCATCTGTTCACGCTGACGTTGTCCAATCAGGACACTATGTTTTATATTGACGGCGTACTGCAACATACCATGTGAGTAGAAACACATCCTATGTTAGTAAAAAGACATGTGCTGTTGTAGAAGAACACTTCCATACTCATCATGGTGTTTAATAAAACTGGGCACAGAGTATAAGAGCGAGAAAATCAAGAAAACAGCGTCCACTTTATGTTTACATACTTCGATGAACGAGCAAAGCAAAAAGTAGAATTTCGTCAAATCACATACATTTCTAAGCTATAAGATGACTAATTTTAAGTGCATGAATATTCGAGCATAGAATACTCTGCTGTTACAACGAAGGCATGGAAATGTTCTAGGTACTTTGTGCAAAACGAATGTATATAACAGGTAATCTACCTAGGACATAAGCTATGCCTTCCAGCTCATCATATATTCATATTGTAAAGTATGTAAGTTGTAGGTGTAGATAAACAGGCAAGTTGATGAGGTTGAATAGATATAATTGTGCCAGATACGACGGAGGGTAGGTAGCCCGCCCGACGGCTCGAGAATGCAGAACGCAAGAGAATGATGTTACGAACTACAAGACATTTGTATGGACTGACGAAGCGTGCTGATTGGTGGTCTGAA